>PISW01008351.1:0-75040 GCA_004023785.1 Mungos mungo
CATGGCAATGAGAGGAAATGACATATGGCCTTTTGTAGGAAAGTGGATGGACCTTGAGGGTGTCATGCTGAGTGAAGTAAGCCAGGCAGAGAAGGACAGAAACCATATGTTTGCACTCATAGGTCTAGCAGGAAAACAGGAGAGACCTAATGGAGAACCAGGGGGAGCAGAGGAGGGAGAGAGAGTTGGGGAGAGAGAGAGATGCAAGACTTGAGAGACTATTGAATGCTGAAAATGAACTGAGAGTTGAAGGGGAAGGGGGAGGGGGGAAAAGAGGTGGTGGTGATGGTGGAGGGCACTTAAGGGGAAGAGCACTGGGTGTTATATGGAAAACAATTTGACAATAAAATATTATGGAAAAAAAGAAAATAAACTATTTAAAAAAAGATCTAAATTGGGAACATGCATATGGGTTACATATTCCTATAGTAACTCTACTTTCCCTTTTCAATTATACATATGTTAGATCATTAGATGTGATTTTACAAGCTTCTCTCTCTCTCCTCCATATTTTCTTCTGTCTGTGCCTCAGTTTGTGTATTTACATTGACTGCTCTTTGAGTTTACTGATTGTTTCTCCTGCTGGGCCCAGTTTTTGCTGTTAAGCCCATTTCCTGAATTCTCTATTTCAGATATCGTATGTTCAAGATCTAGAATTTCCAACTTGCTCTTTTTATAAATGTCTCCTTTAGCTTCTAAAATTCCCTACCTGTCCACTCATTCTGCATGTATTTTCTTGTAAACATCTCTAATGTGTTTATAATTTTAGAACTCTTAGTTTGCTCATTCCTGTGTATGGATCTTCTGTAAGTCTATCTATATGGTTATCTTTTCTCTTGATTACATTGTTTTGTAATTTTTTATTGTATTTTGGACATTTTAATTAAGAGAACAGTAGAGAGTGAATTAGACACTTTTTTTTTTTTTTAAAAAAAACAAGGAGGACATCTTTCTTTTCCCTGTTGGAAGCTGGGGTGAGAGGTGATCATTCAGATCCCATAATGATGAAGCTGAACTGGGCTGACGTGAAACCTAATTAGTTTAATTTCGTTTACTTGTGGTCCAAAGGAGACAGGAATCCAAAGAGGTCTCTCTTTGTCTTTTGTCCCAATACTGAACTTTCCATGCTGAGAGACTGATTCTTTGATCTCATCAGGATCAGGGCTAGCAGGGTTTTGGTTGACAGCTTTAGTTAGTTTCAGGTCATCTCTGGATTCAGCCCAAGGACTGTACAAATGGCAAGATCCATGCCTGCTTTCTGGTTCTACCCCCACAGCTGCTTATTCAGCACAATTCCTGTGGGAGAGAACTGTTTGCCCAAGAGATTTATTATTGCATTTGGACTCTTCTGGATTCCAATCTGTCACGCCAGCCCACATTGTCACCAAAAGTGTGTTGGTTTATCCTTGTTTCAGCCAAGTTCCTCTCCCTATGGCAAACCTCCTGCTCTGCCTGCACATACCCAGATTGGGCCACAGATACCAGATATGAGGATGGCGGGTGCTATTTCCTCAGTGATTAAGTGCTTCTCTCTCTCTGGAATTTGGTTCATTTAGATTTTGTTGCATCCACCACTCTTTGGTGACTTTAAAGAAAAGTATGCTATATGATGTTTTATCTGATGTTTTCTTCTGTCAACTGAGGGAGAAATGGTCCTTTGTAACCTTGGGTATCCAAATCAGCAGGGGTCTCTTATTGTACCTTCCACAACAGCTGTGTCATTTGTAAAAACTTGTACTTGTAAAATTTCTCACTCTCCTGCCAGTCTGCAAGCATCACGAGGGCATGATGTGTCTGCTCTGTTTGGTGAAGTGAAACCAGGGTCTGGCACATTGTGGGTGCTCAAGTGTATCGCTGAGGCTCTGCGCCAGGGACTGGGCAGCATGTTAGTTAAGAACACCCCAGTCCTCTTGCTGCTCACAGCTGAGGTGTGAGCCTGGATGAGAGCACACCGATTCCTTCAAGTGGAAAACACTTGTCAAAGTCAAGGTTTTCTGGGCTGTGTCTCCAGCTTCATCATGATTTAGGGAAATCATCCTCTTTGTCCTGGGACACGGAGGGGGACAAGCGTCCTTTCCTCTAGCTGGGCCTCCTTCCACGATGCATCAGCTGAGCGCTGCCCTCCTTCCTGGGTAGAGGAGCAGCCGGATTGTGGAGGGTGGGAGCCCAGTCTGTGGGAAGGTCTGTCTTTCCTGAGGCTTGTGAGTCTGAGCTTGGAAAGAATCACAAGCATGGAAGAGGCTGTGCTGAGTGGAGACCACTGAAATTCAAGTTCAGCAGCCCCTACAAAGTCAAGATGAAGGAAAGACATGCCTCCAGCCATACCTGAAAGGTACTTTTTCCTCAATTTTTATCAATGAGAAAAGCAATGTCAACAATTTATTGGCACTCTCTGTGTTAGACACTATGCTGAACACTTTACATACATCACCCTTTGAAGCAGGTGCTCTTTTTTTAAATTTTTAAAATATTTTTATTTATTTTTGAAAGACAGAGAGAGACAGATCATGAGCAGGGGAGTGGCAGAGAGAGAGGGGCACACAGAATCGGAAGCAGGCTCTAGGGTCTGAGCTGTCAACACAGAGCCTGACGCGGGGCTTGAACCCATGAACTGTGAGATCATGACCTGAGCTGAAGTCGGACGCTCAACCAACTGAGCCACCCAGGAGCCCCTAAAGCAGGTGTTCTTACAATATCTGTTTAGAAGGGGGTGTATTTGGGTTCTAATAAGTTGCTTTCCCAAAGTCACACACCGTGGGACTGATAGAGCCAGGATAGGAAACCCAGGTGTGTCAACCCAGAGCCTGTAATTTTCCAACCACCTCCATGTCACTGATTATCTGACACCTCTGTGCCAAGTGCTCTATAAACATAGTTTCTAATATTCTAAATTTTATAGAAATGGATACCGAGGTCAAGGACAAGTAGGGAATTTGTTCCATGTTACTTAGCTCCCATGCACAAGTGCCCGGACCCTGCTCCTCTGGGCTACACCTGCAGGGCTCTTGACCTTTGACTTCTGATTGGGTTTTGCCAGTGGAGGAGCTAGACACTGGGAGGAGAGGAGTTTGGGGTCTGGTTGAGTGTACCTTGGTCCTCTCTTCTTTGCTGTGGTTTTACAGTGGATGTAAGTGGCTCCTTTTCCAGGCTCTGGCTCCTAAATGGACTCTGATAGTAACTTTCCCTCTCCTTGTCCTTTTGGGTTCAGGAGTGGCCCTGGCTTCTGCCATGGCTGGTCCCTGGGTCCCTCAACATGCCCCGTGGGCTCTCTGTATCCTGCCCACCCCTGTGTGCCTACCCTCGTCCCTTCATTAAATATCTCTTTTAAAACACCAGCTGAATGAGCTTCTGTTTCCTGCCAAGACCCTGACTGATATAATTTCTCATCAGAGATCCAAAATTCAGAAATAAAATTTCAAAAGTTAGCTTGGCTCTTAGCCCCTTTTTTAGAAAATGTTTACTTCCTTCCAGAAACATCTCATCTCCCTCTGCCCTCTACGGGTCTCTGCAGTGTGACTCCAGCCTCTCGGCACCGGCCAAAGCACCCGGGCCCTGGGGTTGGGGAATACGGGGCATTTTGGGCATCTGTGCTTGGAGCCAGCCTGTTTCAATACTTCCGTGGCGCTGATCACAGTAGCAGCTGAAAGAAGATACAGTCTAATTAGGCTCATTCTGGGTGACGGTGGGAAGGAGAGGGACAGATGTCTCTCTCTTGTAGCTGTGGGAGCTGTTCCTGCTTGAAGGATGATGTATGAGTGGGATCTCCGAGTGGCACCTTCAGAAGAGCAGCTTTCCAGCCTGTCTGGGCCAAGAAGGGGGAAGTTTTGGCCAAGGATCTGATCCTGGGGAGAGGAACCTCACTCCCAGTCATTGTGACCCAAGTTTCTTCTCTTATCTCGGTCTCCTGCCATGCCAGACAGGTTTGGTATGTCAGGAGCATCCAGCAGGACTTGGAACCACAGATCAGGGAGGGAGATGGGCTGGGTAGGAATCTGCAGTGAATCTAGACCGATGAGAAAGGCTTCTTGGCAGACAGTGAGTGCTCTCTCTCTCTCTCTCTCTCTCTCTCTCTCTCTCTCTCTCTCTCTCTCTCTCTCAGTTGGCTGAGAAAGGGAAGGGGAAAGAAGTGACATTCATGGTACAAATATCACTGATAAGCACTGCTTAGTTGTCTCGTGTGGTCCTCACCCCAATTTCTGAGCTGGGTGGTTTTCTTACCTTATAATGGACTTAACTAAGGTTCAGAGAGGTTCTATGACCTGCTCAAGGTTACACAGCCTGAATTGGCAGGCCCAGACTGGTGAATCCAGGTTCTTATAGGTCCCTTCTACACACACCTCCACAGGTCAGGGGACTCTGAAGATGGTGAGGACCAACTGACAAAGTTTCTTGAGTTCCCACCTCCCTGGGTATCCCTGGAGTGTGGAGCTAGGCACACAGTAAGCAGCAAGCACTCCATTCATTTCCCAAGTCCTAAGCATCTGAGTCGCTAGAGACACTTGACATACCCCACCCGTGTTGTCCAGAGAAGGTAACCAAAGCCCAGAGAGGCGGGGAGGTGTGCTGGAGGCCACACAGCACTGCGAAGTTGAACAGAGCCCCATAAAGGGTCCCTGCGGTACCACGTGTGATGTGCCCACATTCTCTCCCTTCTGTCAAACCAGACACATCTGCTCCTTGCTCAGGCCCAGAGCTCCTCTCTGTGCTTTGTGTGTTCAGTCAATACGCCCAAGCCACACAGGTATAGACAGCCTAAAAGGGTCTTGCCATTTGCAACAACATGCATGGGCCTGGAAGGTATTATGCTAAGTGAAATAAGTCAGACTGAGAAAGACAAATACCATAGGATACAAAAAACAAAGAAAATGAATAAGGAAACAAACAAACAAACAAGAACAAGCTTCAAACCAGACTCTATTTTTTTTTTATTTATTTTTTAAATTTAATCCACGTTAGTTAACATGCAGTGTCATAATGGTTTCAGGAGTAGAACTCGGTGATTCATTACTTACTTAGAACACCCAGGGCTCATCCCAACAGGTGTCCCCCTTAATGCCCATCCTCCCTTTAGCCCATCCCCCCAATACCCTGCCAGCAACCCTTAGTTTGTTCACTTCATTTAAGAGTCTCTTATAGTTTGTCTCCCTCTCTGTTTTAATCTTAGTTTTTTGTTTCCTTTCTCCTATGTTCATCCATTTGTTTTCTTAAATTCCACTGACTTATTTTGCTTAGCATAATACACTCCAGTTCCATCCATGTTGTTGCAAATGGCAAGATTTCATTCTTTTTGATTGCCAGGTAATATTCCAGTGTATGTAGACACCCCATCTTTATCCATTCATCGATGGATAGACATTTGAAGTCCTAAACCAGACTCTTAAACAGAGAAAAAACTGGTGGTCACCAGAGGGAAGGTGCGCAATGGGATGGGTAAAACACATAAAGAGGATGAAGTACAAACTTGCGGTTATAAAATCAGTAACTCACAGAGATGAGGAGCACCACACAGGGAGTATGGTCCATAATATTGCAATAATGTTGTGTGGTCGCAGATGGTGACCACGCTTATATGAGCACCGAGTCATGTATGGAATTGTTGTACCAATATGTTGTACACTTGAAATGAATATAACATTGTATGTTAATTATGCTTCAATAAAGAAATAAGACAAATGGAAGGGTCACAGATTCAGGTTTCCATCATTTCTGAATATGGGACGGTAGATAGGCTGATTGCCTCAAGCCTCACTGTATGGAGTGACAGTTTTCTATGGTTCAAAGAAGCCATAGAACTCTCTGAGCATCCGTGTCCTGATCTAGGAAGTGGGGATCATGATACTCGCTTCAGAGAGCTGCTGTGCTAATTATTGGCTTTGTTCAGACGGAAACTTAAAAATATGTGAACCAATGTGAGAGGCTCTGTTGGCAACAAAATGCCTGTAGAGGAGGATTTGGGGCACCATGTAGTCATGCGGGTCAGCCAGGAAATAGCTTTTCTATAAGAAAATTTTATTTGTTTATTTTGAGAGATAGAGAGAGCGCGCGCATGCACATGTGCACAGGTGTGAGCAATCAGGGGAAGAGCAGAGAGAGAGAGAAAGAGAGAGAGAGAATCCCAAGCAGGCTCTGGGCTGTCAATGCAGAGCTGGAGGCAGGGCTCAATCCCATGAACCATGAAACATGACCAGGGCTGAAATCAAGAGTTGGCTGCTCAACTGACTGAATGCTCAGGCACCCCCGAGGCAAATCGTTTTGAAGTTTGTTTGCACAGGGAATATGGCTTTTTGGTTTGTTTTTAGAATATTTACACCTGCCCCCCACCCACCTAACCCACTTCCCCTGGCTTCACTAGATGGATGATGTAAGTGTGGAAATGTTAATAACCCCTCAAGCCACCCTGGGATATCCTATTGGTTATTATAGTGATCTTGCTGATAATGCAGAAGAGGCTCCCATATTTTGTGGGACCCAGAGGTTAACTTAATATTAATCCTAGAACTGCAGCATCCAATATGATACCCACTAGCAACCTATGACTATCTGAATTGAAATCTATTTGGGGTGCCTGTCTGGCTGAGTCGGTAGGGCATGAGACTCTTAATCTCAGGTTCGTGAATGCAAGCTCCACACTGGGTGTGGGGCCTACTTAAAATAAAATAAAAATAATAAACTTAAATCTATCAAGGTTATGTAAAATTAACAGTTAAATTCCTTCGTCACATCAGGCCACATTTGGAGGGCTGAAAGCCACGTGTGGTTAGTGGCCGCCATATTGGATGGAAGATCACATAGAACATTTCCATCATTGCAGGAAGTTGTGTTGAGTAGGGTTGTTCTGGAAGATCTGGTGCTGGCAAAGCTGACCAGATTCCCAATTTGACTGAGGAAGGAACTAAAGCTCAGAGAAACATCATTGTCCTGGGTGCAAAGTGCTAAAAGAGCTTCCATAGTGACTTCAGGATCTTCAATGACCTATAGACGCTTTGGGTGCTGGGGCCAGCAGCCCCTGGCATTTTCAGAAGGGAAGGGACTTCCCTCTTGCTGAATCCTGAGACAGTCAGAACAGAGATGGGCGAGGTAGACACCTGCCTCCCTGACTCGGGAAAACAGGTTGTTTGCTCAGACAGGCCCTTGGGGGGTTGGGATGGCCCCCTCATGAGGGGTTTTCCATCTGCGTTCTTAGAACTTGCTGAGGGTCCTTGGTATAATTCTGTGACTCTGAGATTCCTGGCATATTTTTAAAAAAGTTTATTTATTTTGAGAGAGAGAGTGTGAGTGGGGGAGGTGCAGAGAGAGAGGGAGACAGAGAATCTCAAACAGGCTTCATGCTGTCAGCACAGAACCCAACGCTGGGCTTGAACTCATGAACAGTGAGATCATGACCTGAGCAGAAACCAAGAGTCAGATGCTCAACCAACTGAGCCACCCAGGCGCCCCTGAGATCCCTGGCTTTTAAACTCCACGGGTTAAATGAAGGGGCCACCAAATCTGGGCTTGACTCACACTCTGGCCAAATATCATGGAAACTCAGGAGTCACACAGACTTGGGATCCGTGCCCCGGTCCATCAGCAATACTTTGGACACCATGTGTGAGCCATTTAAACTTTGGTTTCCTCAACTATAAAATGAGAGTAGTATAACAATTGTCTCTTTGGGTTGTTTAGATCTTTCTTTCTTTATTAAAATTTTTTTAATGTGTGTTTATTTTTGAGAGTGAGAGACAGAGCATGAGTAGGGGAGGAGCAGAGAGAAAGGGAGACAGAATCTGAAGCAGGCTGCAGGCTCTGATCTGTCATCACAGAGGTGGATGCAGGGCTCAAACTCACAGACCATGAGATTATGACCTGAGCTGAAGTCAGCCACTTAAACCCACTGAGCCACCCAGGCGCTCCTAGAAGTTTTACAAGATATCTATTTGTGTGTGTGTGTGTGTGTGTGTGTGTGTGTGTGTGAGAGAGAGAGAGAGAGAGAGAGAGAGAGAGAGAGAGAGAGAGGGAGGGAGAGAGAGAGGGAGGGAGAGAGAGAGAGGGAGAGAGAAAGAGGGAGAGAGAGAGAGAGAATGAGTGGGGAAGGGGCAGACAGAGCAGGAGACACAGAATCTGAAGCAGGCTCCAGGCTCTGAGCTGTCAGCACAGAGTCCGACCCAGGGCTCGAGCCCAGGCACCCCGAGATCTGGACCTGAGCCAAAGTCAGACTCTTAACCCACTGAGCCACGACACATCCCTGTTGAGATCCTTCTATCAGATCATGCCCGAGGAGCCTAACTGCAAAAGCTCTGCTATTATTAGAGGTGATTTAATTGGCAGGACTTTGCAGTATGCCAAAATTCGATTGTTACATGGGTTACACGCTCTCCATCTAAAATGAATGCAAAAGTCTGCTGCAGGGCTTAACATGATGTACACCTACCTTCTCGATTTTTCATGGTGAAACCATTTCTGTGGCTCCCCCTGCCATCTATGAGGAGACGTCTCTGCCCTCCGGGATGTTTAACATGAAGGTTTGGGGGCGGGGCCTGTGCCAGCCTCTGGAGCTCCCCCGCCTTCTGTCTCTGGCCCCTAACTGACGCGAAAGTCTGGAATGGTGGCTCTGAGATGGAGGCCCACAAGTTCTTGGCCTCACACCCCAGTCCCCAATCTGCCATAATTACAGAAGCCTGTCGTCTCCCAGCCTGAGGCTTTGGGGAGAAGTTGTAGAAGAGGAAATCCATTTCGATCTCTGCAGACATTGGCCATGGTATTATTCCTGTTGAACATCTCTAGCCAAGGACAGACAGGAAATGTGTGTGCACCGGCACTACAGAAGTGCGAATCACCCAGCCCAGGAGAAATGCAAATCACAGACAAATCTGTCTGGAAAGGGCTTGGAGGACCAGGCAGGTGGCCTGGGGGCATGCAGTATAGAAGGAAAGAGATTCCAGAATGAGCAGTCCCCTCCCCTCCAAGAGATGATGATCTGCCCACAGGCCACGATGTCTATGGTCTGTCTTTCATTCCAGGGAGGGGCTGGGAAATGATGTCTCTTAACCAGGGATTTTTATTTCATACTTTTAGTCAACCTCCTTCCCATGACAGCACCTGGGGATTCCAAGGACAGGATGTAGGACACCTCAATCTAATAGGATGTCCCAGGGACTGCCTGTTGTCCTGAAGACAAAGAGAGCCAAAATATAAAAACAACGCTGCTACTTAATTCTTTCACTCAGTCACTACTTCATCTGCCTATCATCTAACACATACTCATTGGACATGTAGTGAATTCTGTTTCCATCATCCAGTTTTCTCAACTGGGCTACTGTAAGGAATAAATTACACAATGTACATAGAACTCTTAGCTCTATGTTTTGAGGCGTGAAGACAAGTGTGAATCTAACCAATGGTAGCGATTATTAGGAGACATATGTAGGACGTGCTGTGCCAGGCTTGGGAGCCACAGAGAGATAAGGCCAACTCTGTTCTCGGAAAGTGAATGAGGAAGATAATAAAGTCTTCACAGAAGTGTGTTCCAGCCACAAAAGGACAAAAGTTAGAATGATTAGTTTCGCATGGGGAAGGCAGAGCTGTTTTCAGAGAAAGGGGGGCTATTTCAATGGGGTTTTGAAGGGTGGATAAGAGCTCACTGACGAGGTTTTTGGGGTGATAGTGGGGTTCATGGTGTCCAGAGCCACTGGCCAAGAGAGAATTCTTGAAAACGTCTTTGGTGCAAAAAAGTGATTTTATTAGAGCCAGACACAGGATCTGTGGTTGGGAAGAGCTTCATGGGGACCAAGAGGAGAGACTGGTTATATACTATGGAGTTGGGGGAAGTAAAGGTCAGGGGAAGTTTCTAGTGAGATTTTCATAGGCTAAAGGAGTTTCCCAAGAGAGTGGAGGCTTAGCTCTTGTCAAGCTAAGGTTGCTTTTCCCTCTAACAAAACATTTCCTGCAGAAACATTTTACTCTGCCAGCCTCAAGGATTTGTGAATGGGCGGCAGGTTATAAGGAAATTTAGTTTAATCTGCCAGTGCCTTCTGCCTCTGTTTCCCACATCGCTTTGGAGGAGGGAATGTTGGGTCTACAGGTTTCTGGAAATTAGGCTATTGATAAGATTGCCCTTTCTTGTGATTTACTAAGATATCTGGAAATAGATGGAGATTCAGGTCCAGCAGGACTATATGATCTGTATAAGTTAACCTTTTGTTTTTTCCCCTTTCCCTTATTCTTGGGCAGCCAGGAGTGCCCGAGGAATGTCACACATAGCCCACCTGGGGGTGGGGAGGGGTTGTGTGTGGCCTCTCAGCTTGCTTTATGCTCTTTCATCACTCACCATGTGTAGGGCAAGAGAGTCTTTTCCTGAAGAGGGATTAGCATGTATGAAAGCACAGAGGCCTAGTCTTAAAAATCTCTCTCGCCCCTCTTTCTCTCTTAGGCTGAGGCTCCGGACAGACCCGCCAAGCAGCTGGCCCCTGTGTATTATAGATCAAGCATCAGTTTTCAACGCCCCGTCAGCCCAGGTGAAACTCTTGTCAGCTCCCCTGGGAACCTGGATGCTATGACCCTGAATTGGAACCAAACCCAGATGGGCTTCGAACCCATCCCTTGTCACGATGTTGACAAAACTATTAGTTGGGCTCTTGCCAAGTTTTACATCCCAGGTACACTCACATGTCTGCCTCTACCATCCCAAGTTCTGTCAGAAATGAACCTTCATCCTTGTTCTGAAATTTGAGTTGGTAAAGGATGCCTGACATTGGCGACCAGGGATCTGAGGGGAGAGGGCGGGGATGACTTTTCCACAGTCCTTGAGTGAGTAAAGGACAGAGGCAAGACTGGAATAGAAATGGTTTTATTCTAAACTCGCAGTACTCCAATACCGACTCTCCCACGTCACATGGCTCCTTCCTCCTGCCAGGGACTTCACCTTCATGTATTCCTTAAACATCTACTGGGTGCCAGGGTCTCCCTTAGGTGTGTGGGTGCAACATGAACCAAACCAGGTCTTTGTCCTGTACCACATACAGTCCAGCAGGGATGGCAGAGAGGTAGCAAAGTCCCTGCCTTTGTGGAGTTTTCCTGAGTGCAGTTCACAGATAATAAGCAAGTAGACCAAACCAACGCTAAGCACCTTGAGGGAGATAAACACAGAGAGACAGCAGAGGAGGGACCCGTTCTGGTCCCGGGGGAAGGTCTCTGCAAGCATGTGACCTTGACCAGAGTGGGTCTTAGGAAACCAGCGCTGCACACAGGATGTGGGAGACCTTCTGTCCCACACTCACCCAGTGACTTGTATTGTCTCTAGTGCCTTCTCGTCTCTGCACCCTTCCCTGGTTTTGTCTACTGGGTCAACTTCTTCTGTGTCCAGGGACAGTTTGTGGGTCCCTGTGCCTGGGAAGCTTTCTTTGACTCCCTGTCTCTGCACCAGGCGGAGTTGAGCCCTTGTCTGCTCTGAGAGGACCTGGTCCACATGTAGCTATCACATGGTGGGGACTGCTCGCTTGCTGGTTTCTCTGTGACAGTGTGTCATCCGGAGGGCAGAAATGGTGCTGAGTTTGCCTGTGCAGCACAGCACTTAGTTGGACACACAGTAGATGCCTAACAAACATCTGTTTTTGGAAGCATAAGTGATTTCGCTCCCTGAGGGCAACAGCCCCAGCTTCTCACTCTGTAACCCCTCCCTTGTCCCCCCATCTCCACCCCTGCCGTGCCTGGTGCAAACTGAGACCCCGATAAATGCTTATGGAATAAATGATTATTTTAATTACTCAATGAGTCACCACAGGGTTCCTTTAAATAGCACTTATTCTGGCGCATTTAAATGTTCATTTATAAATAATTAACTATGTCACCAGGAAGCTTGGAGACAAGAGACATACAGGGTAAGGAGTGGCTGGCAGAAAAACTTGATGCTACAAGGTTAGCAGGAGAATAGACAGGAAAGAATGACGGGTCGGGAGCTGGATGTCCTGGGGAAAACTTTGCACTTTCACTGTCTCTGGTGCTGGTTGTAGGATCAGATGCACCCAATGATCTAGGACTGGGAGACAATGGTGCGTGCGGCAGAGGGGCTGTCTTTAAGGGGCTTCTAACCCGGTTGGTTAATTGTGGTCGATTTCACCTTGGTGGCTCCCCATGAGCACACATCCTGGTGTTCATGCCCCGTGTGCAGTCCCTGTCCACGCACCTCGTTTGGGCTGATGCGATGCTACATTGGGAAGCATGATGCAGGTAATGGATTAATACACAGTTGCACGTTGGAGTTTCTCCACTGGGGACCTTCATTCTGGAAGGAGGAGAAGGTGGGGAGACTGCTGGATGCTGAGAGTCCCGGTGGACGGTGCTCTGCAAGAGGCGAGGCCACCTCGGATGGTCCAGCCTCAGATCGCTCCCGGCTAAGCTCCGGGGTGAAGGCAGAGGGACCCCAGCTACTCCGCCGGCAGTAGAATAACCACCCAGTTAGACTCAGACAGCCACAGGATGGGAGAAGCAATAAATCACAGTTGGTTTAAGCACGGAGTTAACATTGATAACTTTAGCACAAACATACAGGAAAATGCATTATACAAATGTAAACTGCCATGCTTCTACAAGGTCTAAAATTCATTTCTAGAGGAAGCTATAGGACTCGGGAAAGCTGAATAAATGTAGGCTAGTGGGAAGATATAACACTAACAGTTTGCATTTATTTACTTATTTTTTTGAAAGCTTATACTGCACTGCAAAACTCACTATTACTACTACTCGCTCCAATAAGAGTCATACTTTATTGTAACTTATCTTTGCACCAGGCATTGTGCTCAGTGACTCACATGGATCATCTCTCATCCTAAAATCAACTTTGTGGGATAGTGCTGTACTGATGCATGTCTTACAGATAAAGACATGGAGGCACAGAGAGGCTTAGTAACTTGCCCGGTGTTACGTAGCTGGTAGGTGGTGATACTAGGATTCAGGCACTGGCGGACTCACTAGACTTGCAGCTCAGAAATCAGGTCCACAGAACAGCAGCACAGACCGGACCTGGGAACTTGTTTGAAATGCAGAGTCTCAGCCTAACCCCAGAGCCACTACCTTAGAATCTGCATTTTAACCAGCCCCCCAGATGATACGTGTGCAAAAGAAAGTTTGAGAAGAGCAGCTCTCAACCACACTGGAGCTTTGGCATGTTAGCGAGCTACCAGGTAATTTTTGGTAAATTGTTACATTTTGACAGCTGCAGGCCTCAAACTTTGCTTCCAAGGGGTCCAGATCAACTCCCAGCACTGTGGAGTAAGCGAAGTTAGGCTTTCTGGGAAGGAAACATGTGACACAATGAAAATAGTACACTTTTCAGGGCTTGGCAGATTTGGATTGGAAGCTGGCTCTGCCACCTGTTGGCTGTAAGGAGCAAGTCACTTCTTAACACCTCAACTTCCTCATCTGTATAATGGGTGGGGCGATGTCCAGTGAATCCTCATCTTCACCCTCCCTTTTTTGGTTCATCCGAGGAAGCGTCTGTTCTTGAGTTTTGGCTGGAAGGTTTGTCGTGAACTTCTTTGATGCTTAAAGAACATTTAGAGTGTTTCTACTTCCAGGCAGTACAGGACCACCTGGCCTACTTCCAGGCAGTACAGGACCGCTTGGCCACTGCCACTCACGTATGAGTGAAATGAGAGTGTTGGATGCTGTCATCTTGAATGGACAGACCACCTGGGCATTTGGTGGCTCCTAGATGAATTCTGGTGGTAGTGATAGTGGTGGTGGTGGTGGTGTGTATGTATGTGTGTGTGTGTGTGTGTGTGTGTGTGTGTTGAGAAGGGCTTCTGGACACTTTCTGCGTGTCTTCTCTTGACAGGGGTGAGATTTATCCCCTTCCCAGCTTCTCAGGGTAGCAGGGGTAATCCAGAGGAGATTTCCGAGCCAACTGAAAATTCTTAGTTGCAGAAAATGGTTTTGACCATTGTGGATTTGATGTCCTGAGAGCTGAGGATGCATACTTGTAGGAGACAGGAGTAAAGTTCCTTTAAAAACTGAGAAGCCCGAAGTTCCAAGCATGGATGGTAAATTAACAGAGGAGTTGCTTTGGGGACCAACGTGGGGGTTGCTCTGAGGCCCCTCAAATCCCACCAGGAGGCCCCTACTTACCCCACACATGCAGAGGGTAGGGGCGTGTGCCACCACTCTGGGCCTGGTTGCTTTGCCTGGGCACATTGAAGCTCACCTCCCTCCGTTAGCCTGAGCCTGGAGGAGGCGTAGGAGACAGCCAGCTGGCGCCCTGCGGGTTAGAGTGTTTGGCTTCTGGCATTGAACCTAGAAGGAAGTTGCCTTCCCACCTAGCAGTGCAGACCAGCGCTCAGGGGTGTGCATCTTCAGCTCAAACACTGTGCCTACATTCTTCGTGATCCTTTACTCCTAGTTTCCGCCCCCACCTCCTCTCACTCACAGCTTCCCTTCAGCCTGGCCATTAAGACCTCCCTCTCTGTGAAACAACCTGGGCTCCGTGAGGCAGGAGCTTAACGGGAAGAGATCCTGCGACAGTACTTAAACCTGGGCATCCACGGATGTGAGTGGTGATCGGTTCTGTGCACTAACCTGCCTAGTGAGTGCGTCTCCTGGAAAACCTGGGGACCACTGGAGGCTGCTGATGGAGACTAGAAGGGCGGCTGGGGTGCTTGGCCGTCTCAGACTCGAGCATGTATAGCGCAAAGGTGAATTCCCACCCCGCTTATTCAAAATGCCTACGATTGTTCTTATACTTCCAACGGGGGAACAGCAGCCCCAGAGAGAATAAATAACTTGCTCAAGCTCATGTGACTGACAAGTGGAGTTCGGACTTGGCTGTTCACCTAATTCTTCTCTTGCAAATCTCATCGCTGGCACTTCAGAGTCATCAAGCCAGAATCTGAGTGTGGGAGTGTCCTTGGAGTTCATTCAGTTCACATGTCCAAGGAATACAGGAATCCCATTGATACCATCCTCACCAGTGGCTGGTCACCTCCACCAACAAAGTTCCAGAGGGGCGGGGAGCTCACTACCTCACCAGGCAGCTGGCTCCCATGTTATACAACCCATGCTGAAGTTGGAGGACAGCTTGTAGGATGTAATAAGTTAAGCTTCTTATGGAAAGTAATGGGTCAACCTCTTATGGAAAGTAATGGGCTAACTTATGAAATGTACTGGATGATTTGTTACAAACCTTTCCCCACCCCTTTTCCATGGTTTGATCAAGGCCACGCCTACAGAGAAATTGCTTAGTCACTGCCTCACTGTGATTGGTCATTTTAGGAGAACAAAGAACAAACTTGATAGGTTCCCACCAAAACTGATGATCTCCGTGTCACAGTGTAATTGGCCATCATAGAATCCTATGTATGTCTATATAATCTCAATGTGACTTCTATTTGGGGCCATTCTCTGCTCCTTACCATCTGGAGTTCAGGTTTGGTCTGGCCGTAAATAAAGTTTAGCCTTGCTTCAATGCGGTGTTTGGTGGTCTCTTCAACATTGGCCTACAACAGTTGACAAAGTTCTTCTTTCCGGTGGGTTGGATCTCTCTCTTTCTCTCTTGGCTTTCCCTAGATTTTGCTTTTAGGGTCATGGTTCTCCTCCTGGGGCTTCCTCCCTGCAGAGCCTTTCAGAGGTTGAGGATTCACTGCCTCCGCTCCCTACTCTTCTCCTGGAGACCCAGCCTTATTCTTTCAACTCCCCAGCTGTGCCATTGGCTGTAGACGAAGGAGCTCGCCTGACATTGTTCTTGCCCACAAAGGGCTGATTCATCCAACGGAGTGGGCTGAACACCAGGCTGAAGGAAGCATTTCTAAGAAGCAGGAGCCAGAGCCAGGCTGGCAGGAAACACTGTGTTTAAATAGCAAAATTCTCATTTATTCTGCCTGCCTAATGGTGCGCAGCCAGTCAGTGGTGGAGGGGGACTCAGAGCCAGATGGGTTTGACTTTGAGGCTTGCTCACCTTCCTGTCTTCCTGCTTCCTCCCACAGACTTCTCTCAATGGTGGTTTGCAGTAACCACCTCCCTCCATGTCTCTCATCCCCTGGCCCCTGCCAGGACACTCTAGAGAAAGGTTCCAGTCTCTCTTGATCACCCAAGAACAGGGGCACCTCTGCTGGGTCAGTGCCCACCATCGAGAAGCTTCTGGGCAGAAAGACCCCCACCCAACATCCGCTATGTTCTCCCTGACTTCCGAGGCAGGCTCCCCAACACAGAGAATCCTTCCTGAGAACCTGCCTATTGGAGTTTTATGCTGGCGGAGGGCAGAAGTGGGGACTGTGGGTAAATGACCTGCTGTGTGAACTTGAGCAAGACCCCTCTCCTCTCTGGACCTTGCCTTCCTCCTATGGAGACAAGGAGTTTTGGGACAGGCCAGCAGCTCCCTAGAGCCTGCTGGCTACACCAGGACCCCAGCCCGGGGGACTGACGTTGTTCAGTCCAAGAAGCAGTATGGACGCTGGTATTTTTTAGAATCTCCCCAGGGGATTCCAACATACAGCCAGGTTTATGGATCTGGCTCGATAATAGTAATTTCTCCTTTGGATTACTAAAAAGATAAGGAGTTTATCCAATTTCATGTGTGTTGTCTTATTTGATTGTGGCAAGAGTGGAGGGATCAGGATTCTGGGCTCTGCTAAGGAGATGAGGTCATCAGTGTTCTATGAGGGTTAAAGTGACTCGTCCATGGCCACAGAGATTGAATGACATGTTCGGATTCCAAATTCTGGCTCTTCTCATGGCATGAGGCAGCCCTCTCCATAGCCTCTTCCAGCTCTAACAGGTGGGGGCTATCCCTGCCAAAAGGACCAGCATCCTCAAGTGCAAGCCTTCTACTGTTAATACCACTAATCAAATAGTAACAATAACAATACACTTATGATTTGCTGGGCACCCACAATGTGCTGGCCCCCTCCCCCCCGGGGCACTGTTTTTTATAGTTCTCCCAGCAAACCCACCCAGTGGGTGTGCTACCCTTGGGTTCACAGACAAGGATTTTGAGGAACAGAGGTGTTTAGGAATTTGCCTCGGGTCACACAGCTGGCTGATGACAGAGCTAGGATTTGAACCTCAGTTTGTCAGATCGGCAAAGTCAAGGTGCCCCACCCCCTGCTCTGACCCACACTGTCTAACCTGAGAACCATGGCAAGAATCCAGCCTTTCTACCATCTGCCCTGGAGAGCTTCTCACCTTGGAAATGACTATCAGTCACTCCTGGGTATTGGCTTCCTGCCTTCCCTGGCAAGGCTTGGTTGAGCCCTGTGGCTGGGATTCAATTACACAATCAAAAAGACAAATTAAAAGAAGAGCAGGGCTCTGTAAATGCTGGAGTCCAGCTCCAGCAGGCGCAGGGCTCCCTGAAGGATAGACGGTGTTGGCATAAGAGAGATGAGAGTTGGTAAAGGGGGTGGAGTGGGGAGTGAGAGAGCCACAAGTTTCTTTCTGCTCACCAGGCAGGCATCTCTGCACTGACCCGAAAGTCAGCTTTATTTATTGAAAAAATGTATGAGGCCAGCACAGAAGTGGCATTTGCCTTTGCCTTAGACAATGATTACTGATGACAAATTTCTTTGGTATGTGAAAATTTCCCAGAACATAGATTGATAAAAGACTCATGCATAATCTTTATCAATAGTGATTGATGTAGGTGACTTAGATGCTTATCATATGGGGAAGGAAGGTGTGTTTAGCATTCAAATATAAGACAATGTTTTTAGCATAGCAAAGGCAAAAGTTAGTTCTTTGTGAGCAGGGGTGAATTGCCTGTTTTCTTGAGGGGAAGAAAACAGGTTTCTCAGGAAATATGATATTTGCTCCCATAAACACAAAAGAAGAAATTCCTATAATAAGTTCCTTCACAAGGTACAATTAGCCTATTTTTTAGGATAAGGGGGACAAGTCACTCCTGATACCAGTCAACAAGGTGCCTTGTGGGTTGGTGCTCAAGCAAAAATAATGGCGTAGGGGGTAGACCATTGGACGGCAGGAGGCCTTGCAAACCCACTTTACCTCACAAGGAGTTTTTCTCAACTTAGTGAGTTCAGAAAATGGCTTCCTTAATGACTCTGAGGAGTAAGCCTGCCTCTCTTTGGCACAAGCATGTCCCGGGTATCTTGGATGCTTGGGTTTTCTAACAGACATCTGCAGTGAGTTAGGTCAGCAGGGATGGGCAGCTGTGACTCATGGCCAAGGCCAGAATGGACAGTCCTTACGGTTACATGCACAGTGTTTTAGAAGGGCCCTTAGGGTGTGTGTTTGAGCCAAGAGACTCTAAAACCTGGGTGGCATGTCAGGATCCCTTTCCTGGGGAGTTTGTTAGAAATTCGGTTTCCACAGCCTTGCCCAGAAAAGCTGGTTCTGTAAGCCCATGTGGGGCGGGGCTAGGAATCTGTCTATGAAACACATGCCCCCAGGCCATTGTGATTATGCTTGTCCCTGACCATGTCTCCAGGAGTCCCAAGTTCTCCCTGACTTAGGTAAGGTTCAAGATGGGGAGTGACTTACTCAAAGTCACAAGGCAGGTTAGCAGGAAAGCTGGACTCCCTGTCTAGTGCTCTCTCCATGACCTCATCCTATATTATTTTGGGAATTTAGCCTAGAGTGCCAGAGACAGGGGATCATAGAAGGCAGGTATATTAGTTGGTATAGTAGCTTCTTAGAGCTGCTGTAAGGAAGTACCACAAACCAGGTCGCTTAAAACATCGGTTTATTCTTCTCAGTTCTAGAACTTCAAGATGTAGGTGCTAGCAAGGCCTTGTTCCCCCTGAGGTCGCTGGGCTGGGGGGAAGCCTTCCTCACCTCTTCCAGCTCCTGATGGTGTCTGGCCGTCCTTGGAACTCCTTGACTTGCACCTGCAACCCTCCACTCTCTGCCTCCATCATTACATGACCTCCTCCCTGTGTGTCTGGGTCTCTGTGCCCAGTTTCCCTCTGCTTCTAAGGATGCTGGTCACTGGATTTGGGCCCTACTCCACTATGATCTCAGCTCACTTATCTGCAAAGACCTTTATTTCCAGTAAGGTCCTGTTCTGAGGTTCTGCGTGGACATGAATTTGGTGGGGACCTTATTCAACCCGCAATACCAGGTGATATACTCTTTTACCCCAACCCTGCAAATAACAGAGCTCTTTCCAACCTTCAGGCGTCAGGGAAAAGGCGCTTCCCTAGAGAAGCCCTCTCCAATGACTCCATCCACGCTGAGGGCCTCCCGTCCGGTTATTCTTCCGCACAGCCTCCCGTGTGCTTCCTGTGTGTGAGCAGTGATGGTGCCATATTCTGCCTGCGCCTCCAGCCCTTAAACTCCGTGGGCAATGGAACTGTGCCAGTTCTGTCCTTCAAGCCACAGTGGCGGCCGGAGCAGCCGGCAAATGCTTGTAGAAGGAACGAAGGAGGAAATGCTTAGTGTGCTCTGGTTGCAGCCCTGCCTCACCTGCTGTGTGGCCTTGGGGAGTCTCTCCGTAGCCTTAAGGGGAGGCTCAGTGGGACCCTGTCCAGAGGACCCCTGCATTTCGAAAGATTTGCCACCATGTCCATTGTCGTGACCGGTCCCAGGTGCTGGAAAGCCTCCTGCTTCCCAGGAGCCTTCCTCTGGTGCCTCTGAGCTTCACTGTCCATTCAACTAATTTGGATGGTTTTGCTTTTCTCAGCATTTATAAACACTCTTGCTTCCTCCCCCACCTCCCCTGTCACCCGCCCCCCCCAACCAATTTTTTCCCCTTCCTACTGCCTCTGCTGTTATGAAGTGAGGTCAGGTGCTCACAGTACCCAGTGAGTCTAATTACCCGGGAAAGTAATTAACATTTCTAATAGAAACTGCCACTGTTCATTTTCATCGGGGCCACACAAAAGCAATAAGGTAAAAGAGTTTCGTAATTAAAGGCTCGTTACTGCGGGCTCCCTGTTCCATTCTGCAGCTAATAAGTCTTCTGCGGGGAACGAGTGCTGCGCATCCGGGAGACGGACAGGGGCTGGAAGCCCCTGACTGCTTCTCTTCCTTGCCTCCCGCCCAGGATCCTCACCCGGGGCCCCATCTTCTAGCTCCTATTCTGATCTCTTACAGAAAGGCTCATTTCAGAAAGGAAGACGGAGCGGCCCATAAAAACTCTGGGCTGTGCCCAGAAGGATGACTCAGTACAGCCTGGAAACGTGAGGCTGAAGATTCAGGAAGGAGCATGGAGGGGGGTGAGCAGGGGCTGTTGGAAGACAGGGCAGAATGGGTCTGCGCGTGGAGTCTCATTTCTCCTGGCTTTGCTGCATAATCTGGGCAAGTCGCTTACATTTTCTGAGGGAGTTTATTCATCCAGAAAAGAGGACACGCTTACCTGGATGGTGGGCCAGGTGTTCAGAGAGGAGCCAGGATCGTTCTTGTGCCTTAGTTTTAGTGAGCACTTATTATATGTCAGATTCTTTTGGACATCTCATAGATAACTCACTTAATGCTCCCAGCGGCCCCGAGTGTAGGTCTGTGTATTATCCCCATTTTCTCCATTAGGAAATGAAGGCACAGGACATCAGGCAACTTGCTCAAGGTCTTGCAGTTTAGTACTTGGGCAGACTGAATTGCAACCCAAATCCTCTGTCTCCTCAGCCACTGTCCTGTATCCCCACAGGATTCACTTGTTTGGGACCAGCCAGGGGTGCCGCTGAGACATCTGAACCCTGTCTCTAAAGCTGTCATGAAGGGCCAAGGTAACCTTTCTGGCCGCTCAGGCCAGTCGCTGGGAAGCCAGGCCATTGGAGGTGTAGATTCTAATTGGAGGGTGTGTGGGGGGTGCCATTCTAGAAACGCATAGGGTCACAAGCAGTGGTGTGCAGATCAGGGAGAGCAGGCTCGGAAGCCAGGAGACATGGGTTCAAGTCTTTGTCACTCACCAGCTGTGCTACCGACTTCTCTGAGCCTTGGTGTTTCCCACCTTCAGGATGGGGAGTCTCAAGGTGGTTGTGATCATTACACAAGATCGTAGCAGAAAAATGTCTGGTGTGTAGCAGGTGTTTGTTCTTCACTCTCTTTATTCCCTCTCCTCTTCCTCATGCAATTTTCATTCATTTCGAGAGTATATTTCTGTCTGTCTACTGTGGGGTGAGATCTAGTTTAAGCCTGGAGAAGAGAGGGGCAAAAAATCAAGGTCTTTGCCTTCTTGGAGCTTACAGATATCGGGGGCAGAAGGTAATGGATAATAGTTACCATGTCATGTAACATCAGGTAACAAGAATTTCCCTTGTGTGAACTGCAGAGATGGGGTATTTGACTAGCTTATTTCTAAAAATTTTTAATGTTTACTTTTGAGAGAGAGAGAGAGAGAGAGAGAGAGCGAGCTCAAGCAGGGGAAGGGGCAGAGAGAGAGGGAGACACAGAATCTGAAGCAGTCTTCAGGCTCTGAATTGTCAGCACAGAGCCTGACACGGGGCTTGAACCCATGAACTGTGAAATCATGACCTGAGCTGAAATCAGCCGCTTCACTGACAGGGCCACCCAGAGCCCCTGAGTAGCTTAGGTCTAAAGTGCTATCTAGCTGTGATTCTAGTTGATGGTTTGGAACAGGGGCAGCCGAGAGCCTTCATGGAGGCCACCTTACCTGTGAATGCCATGCTTCAGGTTACGGGGGCCTGGAGACAGGAAGGGCGTGGTGGCAGGGGGACAAAGGATGAGTGAAGGAAAGGCTGAGACAAGGACTCCAGTGGAGACAAAAAACACAAAGAAAACTCAGGGCAAAGGAAGAAAGACCAGACAAAGCAACAAGGCCAGGAGCCCTAGGAACAGAAAATGAGGCTGAGTGGAACAGGGGCTGGAGAGGAAAGGGGAGTAAAATTCATGTCTCTGGAAGTAGTGGGCAGCCAACAGCAGGTATGAACGTGGCGTCTGGAGGCAGCCATGTAACGTAGGTGGGTTGGCTTAACCTCTACGCTTTCGTCTTCTCACCTGTAAGACGGATCATTCGGTATCCTTGTTATCTAAGCTGTGTAACAAATTACCCCTGAACTTAGCGGCTCGAAACAGGGGACACTTACTGTTTCATAGTTGCTGTGGGTCAGGGTCTGGGTCCCCTGACTCAGGGTTTCTCACGAGGCTGCAGAGAAGGTGTCAGTTGAGGTCGTGGCCATCTCACAACTGAACGGAGGGAGAATCCGCTAATTGTCAAGTGGTCATTGGTAGGGTCCAGTTTCTCATGGGAGGCTGGATTGAAAGCCCGTTTCCCACTGGCTGGTTGGGGGGATACCACCCCCAGTTACCTCCCACATAAGCTTCTCCATAGGAAAGCCTACAACATGGCAGTCGCTTCCGTCAGAGTGAGCTAGAGAGAGCGCTACAGAGAGCAAGAGTGGGGAAGTATGATGGTGGTCATCGTCTTCTTGTAACCCACTCTCACAAGTGACGTCCTACCATCTCTGTGTGTCACTAGGCTGGCCAGCACTCCAGAGGAGATTACACAGGGACATGAATGCCAGGAAGCAGATACCATTAGGCGCCATCTTAGAAGCTGCCTACAGTACGTGAGCTGCCAACAGCGTTGTGGGCATTAAATGAGAAGATTTGAGGAAAACGGTTAGCACATGGGTGTGTAGTAAATGTCCCAGCAGTTCTTAGTGCGATTATTATTATTATTATTATGGTTCGATAAATGTTCATTGCCACAGCTCCTCTGCAGCTCATGATGATGGAGCAGAGAGACGCACGTGAGCAGACAGGAGAGGGATGGTGCATCGGTCGCCTGGTAGCACAATAATGCTGCAATGCACACTGCCAAGGCACAGAGGCATCCTGAGTAAACACTTATTTTTGCACACGGGTCTACGGGCTGACCTGGAGGTTCTTCGATCTGGGCTGGGCTCCCTGGGGGTTCCATGTCTGTGGGCAAGTTCAGGCCAGTGATGTGGCTTAGCTGCTGTGGGTGGGCTCTTGCTGGGGCCTCAACAGGGACAACTGAGCTGCCTTGTCTCTGCTCCATGGGCACTGTCATTCTCCAGCGGGCTAACCCAGCCTTGTTCTCATGCCCTTTCAGATAGCCTCTCAAGAGAGCAAGCGGGAGGCCTACGGGGCTTCTTGAAACCTAAGCTCAAAACTGGTACGTCCTCACTTCTGCCACTTCTATTGGCTACAGGAAGTCCCAAGTCCAGCCCAGGCTCTGAACATAAGGAAATAGACTCCACCCCTTTGTGGCAGGAACTGCAAAGTCACATCACAAGGGGCACAGGTGTGAAGAGGGGAGGAACTGGTGCTATTTTGCAACCAACAAACCAAAGATGGGAAATGAAAAAGATCTGGACTTTTATTTATTTATTTATTAAAATTTCTTTTTAAGGTTTATTTTTGAGAGAGACAGAGCAAGAGCAGGGAAGGAGCAGAGAGAGAGGGAGACACAGAATCTGAAGCAGGCTCCAGGCTCTGAGCTGTCAGCACAGAGCCTGACATGGGGCTCAAACTCACAAATCTTGAGATCAGGACCTGAGCCAAAGTCAGATGCTCCTGATGGAGCCACCCAGGTGCCCCAGGAGATCCAGAATTTAAATGGTATGCTTTCTAAAACATTTGGGTTATTCTAAGGGATTGGGTACTACTTGTGAGTTTTAGGCTTTTTATTAAGTTGTACTGACACTGTACAAATCTAATACTAACAATGATCATCTAAAACCATTTGCTCATTCATTCATTCGCTCATCAAACATCATTGGCAGACTTTTTTGGTAAAGGGTAAGATGGTAAATATTTTAGGCTTTTGGGCCCTACGGTCTCTTTTGTAACCACCCAACAGTAGTTGAAAACAGCCATAGGTGATTTGTAAATGAGCGAGCATGACTCTGTTCCAGTAAAACTGTCCATACGGACGCTGAGATTTGAATTTCACATAGTGTTCATGTGTCATGAAATATTATTTGAGGTTTTTCTGTCCAGGTATTCTAAGCAGTAAAAATCATTCTTAGCTTGTGGGTTGTAAAGCTCAGGCAATGAGCCAGATGTGGCCGGTGGGTCATAGCCGTGCCCTGGAGCCCCCACCTGAGTGCCCAGTACACTTGAGATTGTTGGACGGTTGATGTCACTACATCCTCTCCTTTTACCCTTATTGCAAGCCTGGATCTGAGAGGTGAGAGAAAGAGCAGCAACCACAGGGGTCCGTCCTCTTGCCTCGGGACATGCGTGAGGTGGTGGTGGACCATTGGAAACGTCACCATGTCCGCTGGCAGGACCTGATCTCAGTTACCTGAGGTGTAACTTGCAGGACAGGTGTGAAATACAAATACATAGTTCTCATTTAAAAATTAAGGATTTCAGGGGCGCCTGGGGGGCTCAGTCAGTTAAGCGTCCACCTCTTGATTTCGGCTCAGGTCATGATCTCATAGTTTGTGGGATTAAGCCCTGTGTCAGGGTCTATACTCAGAGCGAGAATCCTGCTTGGGATTCTCTCTCTCCTTTTCCCTCTGCCCCTCCCCCACTCATGCACACTTGCCCGCACTCTCTCTCTCTCTCCCTCTCTTTTCTCTCTTTCTCAAAATAAATAAATAAACTTTAAAAAATTAAGAATTTGAAAACAGTGACAATAGATCATGAAAACAAGCCCAGGCTCTATGACTGTGCAGGGCACACATCCATGCGCCCAGCCCTGGCTGTGGGCTTTGAGCTGGTTTTTTTTTTACATAAAAAAAACTGGCTGGGCACCTGAGTGGCTCAGTTGGTTGAGGGTCTGACTTTGGCTCAGGTCATGATTTGTGGTTCATGAGTTCGAGCCCCACATCAGGCTCTGTGCTGCCAGCACCTCTCTCTGCCCCTCGCCTGCTTGCGCTCTTTCAAAAATAAATACTACATGAAAGAAAAAACTGGGTTATAAGTTCTACCTCACAGACTTATTTTAAGAATTGGGGGAACTCAAAATTGCTGACTTTTTAAGCACGTTTTTTGATACGTAGTAGGTGAGCAAGGAAAGTTTCATGACACTTTCTGGCATTCCACTTCAACTTCTGTCTGTTGCTGATGATTTTAATGCCAGCAGGAGGTTTGGGCAAAGCAGCAGCTCAGTGAGGATTTGTACTTCCATTTTTAGTAATTTTTCTGAAGACTAAGAAGTCTGTTTGGATAGCCGGGACAAAACGAGACTTTCGGGATTTGGGCTCAGTTCAGCATAATTTGGAAAGAGCACACCTGGTCTTCCATTTATAATATTTCTGCCTTTTTTGCTGGCTTTGTAATTTATATCTTAAATATTTCTCTGTGTGTTTTTCTTCTTTCCATCCTTCTGTACAATTTGACCAGATTATAGAAGGATGGTGTAGACACTTGTCTCTTTAATTAAAGCCGTCCTCCTCCCCCAGGCCAGAACAGGTGTTCTAGAAATTCCTGGGTGACTTCTTTTTAAACAAAACTGAACACGGCATGCAGACAGCATGTGAGAAATCCCTTCTGCTGGTGGCTTGGATCACAGGTGTTGGGGGAGCAGTGACTTTTCATGTCGGAGTAGGAGCCGTTTCCTGGTATCTGAGTAAAGGGGGACAGAAATCCCTTTATTTAGTAATATGGTTGACTGTAATTGACAGGTGCATTTCAAATATTTGCTAAAGCAGCGAGGGTGAGAACTTTAGACTTGCAGAGCCTGAATTTGCCAGACGAATCTCGGAAGGTTGGTCTCAGGGAATTCTCCATATTTAATTTTTACAGGACCTGCATGAAGGGTGGCAAGCATCCATCCAGTCCATCAAAAGGCAGAAGTGGTCATTTCCAAAGCGCCCACCACGTTAGTCCTTAAACTCAAAGAATAGTTGGTGCCATTTCTTTAGTATTGTCCACGTGCCAGGTGTCTTACATGCACGGTCCGCTTTACATAATTACCTAATTTACCTCTCACGTGTGGTCTGTGGTCAAGGTATTATTATCTACTTTTGACAGATGAGTAAATAGAGATTTGGTTAAAATGAGGTAAATTGGGATGGGAATATAGGTTGGCTAGTTTTTTTCAAACTTTTTTTTTTAATTGAGGCAAAATTCACATAACATAAAATTAGCCACTTTCTAGTGAACATTTCAGTGACATTTAATGCATTCATAATGTTGTGCAACCACCATCTCTGCCTGGTTCCAAAACATTCTATCACCTCAAAAGGACACATGGTACCCATTAAGCAGTCACTCCTCATTCTTCCCCCTCCTACCAGCCCTTGGCAACCATGAATCTATGTTCTGTCTCTATGCATTTAGGCTGGTCAGTTTCTAGCCATAACATGACACTAACAGCTATGATTTATTTAGTGCTTACGGTATGCTGGGGGCTGTTCTAGGAATTCTGAATGTATTAATCCTCTCTACCCTGGGCTAAAGCTACTATTATTACCTCTAATTTACAGAGAAGAAGACGGAGACACAGAGAAGTCCAGGAAATCCTCCTAGGTCACACAGTGACCAAAGGCCACACCCTGGATTCAAACCCTGGGATGCATTGTCTTTCTGTCTCCGCATCCCTCTCACGAGGGTGGGTGACATTCCCAGAAAATCCACAGCCCTGACACGGCAGCCCATATACACCACATGATTTAGATTCAGAGCCTTGGCCCTTGGATAGGTACAGTGTAGGCTGCCTCATTGCCTGACTGACCATCCACTGAGTCCTAACTCTTGCTGTTCAGTGATATGCCAAGAGCTGCCATGGGGGGATGTACAGAGGCTGGTGGAAGACAGAGCAGAGAGCCCAGAGAAGCTCCTGAGTCTCTTATTTTTGTGATTCCCTCCACTAGAATAAATCCAAAATGATGACCTTTACATAGCGGGGAATAACAAAGATCTTATAAAGTCAGGATGGATTTTAGGGGCGGGTAAGAGCCATGCACAGAGCCTGGGTTCTACCGCTAACTAGCTGTGTGACCTCGGGCTGGTTGCTTCACTGGTCCGAGCCTTTGTTTCTTCATCTTTTTTAAAATAAATTTTTTGGGGGAGCGCCTGGGTGGCTCAGCTGGTTAAGTGTCTGACTTTGGCTCAGGTCATGATCTCATGGTTCGTGGGTTTGAGCCCCTCATCAAACTCTGTGCTGACAGCTCAGAGCCTGGAACCTGCTTCGGATTCTGTGTGTGTGTGTCTCTCTCTGCCCCTCCCTTGTTCATGCTCTGTCTCTCTCTCTCTCTCACTCTTTCAAAAATAAATAAACATTAATAAAAATAAAATAAAAAATTTTAAGTGTTTACTTATGTTTGAGAGAGAGAAAGACAGAGTGCAAGTGGGGGAGGGGCAAAGAGAGAGACACACGCAGAATCTGAAGCAGGCTCCAGGTTGTCAGCACAGAGCCTGATGTGGGGCTCTGACTCTCGGACAGTGAGATCATGACCTGAGACAAAGCTGGACGCTTAACCGACTGAGCCACCAGGTGCCTCTTTGGTTTTTTCATCTTTAAACCAGGGCCTTTTGACCTGCAAACGCTTAAGTTCCTGGCGTAGTCTAGGACTATACTGATGTTCTTAATAAATGTTTTAATGTCCTAATTAAGATCTAGTCTCAAGAATGGAGTGGATAAACTTCTTCATGCTACGGTATAAACAAGAATAATGACAACAACAACAACAACAAAAACAACAAAATAATAGTAATATTTATTCATTGAGGTCTTATAATATGCCAGGCACTGTTTTAAGTGCTTTACCTGGATTTTATTAATGACTAAGATTATGCTGCTTTTCAAAAACCATATTTTTGTTTTATTAAAAAAAAACAAAAATAAAACAACTGAGCCACATTTCATGAAACCTATGTTCTGTTGAAAAACCTAGTTCCGTGATTTGAAAAAATCTGTGAGAACTAGATGAAAACAAGAAGTTCCATAGTCAACATGGTTAGGGACACCCTGTAATTTAACCCTGTGGTTCCTCAACTTCACTGCACGCTGGGAGCCCCGAAGGTTCTCTAATATATGTCTGTGCTTGACGCCACCTCCAGATATTCTGACTTACGTGCTCTGGTGTGACCTGAGCATCCAGCGGCTTTGAAGTTCCCAGGTGACTCCAGTGTGCAGCACAGTGGGGACTCCAGTTCTGTCTCCTTCTTGAAACTTCACTGTGCTTAGTGGTGCATTCCAAACTTTGAGAACTTCATCAAGTTGTTACATTTGTAGTTTCTTTCTTTTTTTAAGTTTACTTATTTTTGAGAGAGAGAGAGTGTGCACAAACTGGGGAGGGGCAGAGAGAGAGAGAGGGAGACAAAGAATCCAAAGCAGGCTCCAGGCTCTGAACTGTCAGCCCAGGGCCCGACGCGGGGCTTGAACTCACGAACCATGAGATCATGCCCTCAGCCGAAGTTGGACACTTAACCAACTGAGCCACTCAGGCGCCCCTTAAATGGTTATTTTCTAATTGCAGTTCTGTTTGCACTCAACCAGATTTCATTTGGAAAACTCTCTCTCTTTCCATCTCTTTCTTCCTTTGGCTGTCAAAAATTATGAAATATCTAAATGATATGTGATGCCCTCATCTTGCCCTGTTGCCTTTTGGACTCACCTCCTGCCTCTCCATCTCCTCTGTAGGCCCACTAGGCACTTTCATCCTTGAAACTTCACACCTGCTGTTCCTTCTTCCAGAAGATTCTCCCCTGGCGATCCCAAGCCTCACTCTTCTTTCTGCAGGTTTTGATTCTTATGTCTCTTTTCCACCCACATTTTTCCTGGCTTTTCCACGTTCAGCCCTTTTTCCCCTTTTCTTGACAACTCTATTCTGTATTGACCTTCATTGCTTTATTTACCTTATAATCATCTAACAATTTCATGAATCTCGCTTTTTATGGTCTGCCCAATTTCAACACTATCAGCTCTGGAAAGATCAGCGCTATTGTCTTGTTCACAGCCATGTTCCCGGAGCCTAGAACAATGCCTGACACACAGTAGGTGCTCAATAAATACTTGTGGAATGAATGAATGACCAAAAAGCACTGAGAGTAAAATTACAAGCAGCTGTGTATCCATCACCTTCTTTAATGAGTGTTGGCATTTTGCCTATTTCTTTCGATTCTGTCTTTCCTAAAGAAGTGAAATGCTCTAGATACAGTTGGAAGCTCCCTTGTTTTCCTGCCCATCCATTTCCTATCTCTCGAGAGGTGATCCTATTCTGATGTTGGCAAATAGTCCATGATTTTATACTTTTATAATATAGCCAAGACTGTTCTGGGGTTTACATAAAAACGGCATTTTACATAAACTAAAGAACCTTCTACAATTTGCTCTTTATATCAACACTATACTTTATTCATGATGATACATGCAAATTTAATCCACTCATTTTAAGACTGGTATAGAATTCCATTGTATGAATATGCCATCATTTATTTATTATTTCCCTTCTAAATGGATATCTAGGTGGTTTCCAATTTTTTTTTTTTTTGGCTATATACACAGTGCCGCTGTGGATCCTTGTGGACATGGTGTCTGTGCACATGTGTGAGAATATATTTTTTTTAATCTGGGATGAAGAGCGTCTGGGTTTTAGGGTATGGGCATCTTCGAATTTCCTAAGTGTTACTCAATTTCTCACCAAAGTGGCTGTGCCAATATGTGCTCCTCTCTATAATGACTTTTGCCTATCTGGTAGGGAGTGAGTTGATATCTTATAATTGCTTATATACTTTTTTACCTCCCCCTGGTCCCCGTGAGGCCGAGCTCCTTGTCATGTGTGTATTAGCCATTCAAGTGAACACGCCATAAATCATTGTGTGATGGTCTTCATCCATCCTTGCTCTGAGTTGTTTGTCCTCGTGTTAGTGACCTGCAGAAATTCTTTACATATTCTAGGCACTGATCTTTTGTAAGTCATGTGTTTTGCAAACATGTCTCAGTCTATTTCCTTTTAACTTTGTTTATACTGGCTTAGTTGTGCAGACGGGATACATTTTAATGCTGGAGCATTTTCTGTAGCGCAGAATGAAGGGACTGAACAGGAGAATTTCAGGCATCAGCTTGGCAGTTTATGGAGGGAGCAGGAAGCTGTTTCTGAAGCTGGGATTTTCACTGCAGTCCGCATCACGCCACTGGCGAACCCCGTAAAATCCCCTTGACTCCCAGGCCCTCGTGTTTGGAAGTGAGGACGGGGCTGCTCCCTGCCATGGGTCTCAGGCTGCTTCTCGAATCCGAATCCGAGAGGCAGCCGGCGGCACCGCACCCCATGGAAGCCAGAAGTCTCAGCAGCTGCCTTCCCTGCAAAACCAGCCTACAATTGCCAAGCCTAGCACTTTGCTGACTCGCAGAAAGGAACCATTTTTCCTTTTTGAAATGTTTGTGTGATACTGAGAAATGGCGAGAGGGAGGGATGGAAACAAAACTGACTGACAGTTGTGCTGGCTTATACAGGGCTGTAGAAGCAGCAGATAGAAACTCTCTGGAGGTTCAGAGAGGTCAGCTTGGGGAGAGGTCCCCCGGGAGACCTGTGAATACCCCACACCCACAGATGCAGGGGGTCCTTATATTATCATTTAGTGTTTGCTATGTAATAGGCTACCCCAACATGTAGTGACTTAAGACAGCAGTCATGTATCAGCTCCTGATTCTGTGGACTGGCACTGGGGGCTGGGCTCCAGTGAATTTTTTTTTTTTTTCTTTATAGATCAAGCTCCCTTTTTATTTTTTTTCCTTTTTTTTTGTTTTTTTTAATTTTTTAAATAATAGTTTATTGTCAAATTAGTTTCCATATAACACCATGTGCTTCTCCCCACAAGTGCCCCCCACCATGACCATCCCCCCCTCCCTCCCTCCCCCTCCCCCCTCAGTCCATGGTTCGTCCAGTGAATATTTAATGCCTTCCGGGTCTGCCTGGTCTCACTCACGTGCCCATGGCCTGCCTTTGGGCTGCTGGTTGGCTCTGTTCCAAGGGGTTGGCCAGCTGTCAGCTGGGCAATGGGGATTTGTGACCCTCCGTCTCTTCTCCCCCCAACAGGGTCCCCTGGATTTGTTCACCCCTGTCTCGAGGTTGCCAATGCCACAAAAGCAAAAGCTATACAGCCGACTGAGACTTAGGCTCAGAACTTACACAGCACCACATCCGCCATGTTCTGGTGGCCAAACTCTGCCACAGGGCCATTCCAGATCAAGAGGCAGGGAACAGACTCCTCTGCTTCATGGGAGAAGCTGGAAAGCACTGTGGCTATTTTCTCCATCTGCTGGAGAAAATTCTGACACGTAAACCCCAACACGAGGTGGTTGCCAGACCCTTGTCATTGACGAACTTCACTCACAGGTTACTCACCATCATGCAGATGTGTGTAACGAGGACAGAACTGTTAATGGGTGCAGAGTTGTGCCCTCTTTCTTCACTAAGGAAACATCTAGCACTGTCTGGTTATGGTGCAACTCTGCCCCAGCCACACGCACACGCACATGCACACACACACACACACACACAGAAATATGTATACACACACAGGAGTATGCACACAGGCACACACACATGTACAGGAGTATGCACATACAGGAATATGCACACACACAGACACACACAGCAATATGTACACACACACAGGAATATGCACACAGATACCCACAAGAATATGTACACACACAGAACTATGCACACACACAGACACACAGCAATATGCACACACACAGGAATAGGCACACCAGACACACAAATACACGCATTGTGCAGACTGATCTAGGTGCTCATCTGGAGAAGACAGAGGGGCTGGGCTGAGAGCTTTGGAAAGCTTTATGAGACACTTGGGATAAAAAAAGGAAAATAAATGGGAGAAAAGGTGGGAGGTGGGGAGCCCCTGCCTGGGTGAGTTGATTTGAGGAGTCTTCATACAGAGCTCGGGATGGAAGAGGAGGCTTTGGGCCACTACTGAGCATGGAGGCTTGGGGACCGGGAGGGATGGGAAGGAGTTTTATTAAATTCTTTTAACGTTTATTTTTTAGAGAGAGAGAGTGACAGAATGAGAGCTGGGGGGGGGGGCGGGCAAAGAGAGAGGGAGACACAGAATCCAAAGCAGGTTCCAGGCTCTGAGCTGTTAGCACAGAGCCTGACATGGGGCTTGAACCCACGAACCTTGAGATCATGACCTGAGCCGAAGTCGGACACTTAATGACTGAGCCCCCCAGGTGCCCTGTGGATGGGGAGGAGTTTTAAAGAGTGTGGCTGTGTATTAGGACTTGGGTCTTTTGTAACGCTGGTTGGAAGATGCAGATGCAGATGAGTGATACCTTGGACAACAGGACCCAATAGGAGACACCCCAGGACCAGACTGTGTGAGCTCTGGTACTTCATTAAGGTTATGATGGCACTTTGCCATGTTGCTGAGGCACGATCTGGGGTTCTCTCTGCCTCCCGGTGGTGGGTGGCCGTGTCAGCTGACAGAAGAGCCTCCTCTCTGCTCCGTCTCCATGTTGGCTGGGCTGTTTGCGTCCATTCCTTCCACTCTGACAGCAGGGCTCCCTGGGGTCTGCCGAGGGTCCTTCCCCTGGAAGTCTGGAGGGGGTGAGGAAGGTGTCTAGAATGTTCGTGAGGGGACGGTAACCCATGGCAGGGACTGCTGTCCATAGTGGTACATTGTCAAAAAGCTTTCCTGTCCAGTTACTTAACTGGGTTTGTTGGGTTTATGAAGGAAGGAATTATTATCTGCTGAGATTTCAGATGCCTCACTTTCAGTATTTAAAAAAGCCTCTGAAAGGAGATAACAATACTCTATTACGGCTGAGAAAACAGAGAGGTTATGGCTCGCGTGGAAAACCCAGAGCTGCCTGGCTTTCAAAACTCTGAGGTGGGCTTCAAGGGGATTTTGTGGCTCGGCCTCTTGACACGCGTCCCCTGAACTTGGGGGAATTTCCGTCATGGGAGTTCATGCCTCCTCAAGGTCGGACTTGCTATCGACTTGTTATCCCAGTCCACGTGTGGCCAGAGCCCTGGCACGTGACCTTGATGCTGATAATCAGGTGTCTGAACAAAACCTGGGTTTGCAAGGGGGTGACATGCAGGGGCGGGTGTAGACGATGTGTCCGGCTGGCCAGCTCGAAGGGCAGGCATTCTGAGGGCTCCCAGCCCGAGGACGCTGCTCGCCAACAGCAGACTGTCCGTGCAACATGCACCCGCGTGACATTGTGGGGTCTTTGCCAGAGAAGATCTGTACCCTGATGTGGGTGTTGTGCTTGGCTATGCAGCCCCTGAGATGGATTCTTGGGCCCACTTAGAAATGGGTGTCCTGACATCCTTTTCTGTTAAACTCACCAGAGTGAGCTCTGTGGTTTAGACCTAGGAGTCTCCGCCACTATGGACGTGTGTGCCTTGTTGTTGTTGTTTACTGTGGTAGAGTAGACACATCGTTAACCTGACCGTTTTCACCATTTTCAAGTGTATAATTAGGTGGCATTAACTACATTCACAACGTTGCCCAATCACCCACTCCATGGTCTATGTGGCTTTTCACGTACGGTTTTCATTAGATCCCTCCAAACTCCTCTTTAAAAATTAAGAATTATTATGCTGGTTTTATAGATGAGAAAACAGAACTCGAGGGGATTAAGTGACTTACTCAAGATTACATCACTGGTAATAACAGCCACCGTTTCCTGAGTGCTTATACGTGGGTATTACACGTAATCCTTCAGAAGCCCTGAAAACCAGGCATTATTCCGGATCCCATTTTCCAATGAAGACACAGGCTCACGGAGGCCCAGGAACTTTCAAAAGCAATATGGCCAATAAGCAGACTTGGATTTAACCTGTATCTCTCTAACCTGAAGCCCTTGGTTTCCTACGATCCCATCTTTCCTCCTGGGCATCAGAGTCCACGTCTTTGGACTCCCAGATGGGACCGGAGCGCGTTCTGTGACCCCGAAGCGAGTTGTTCCCAGGGTGAGCGTGCACCAGCCAGCGCTGTCAGCGATGGGTCTCTCCCTCCCACCCCGATGCTGACTTGTGTCAGAAGGAGAAGCCAGGCAGATCGGATGGGGTTGAGGCCCCCTGCCCTGGGTGCCGCAGTGCGGTGGTGTAGTTGGCACTCAGATGGAGTTTGTTGAATGGAACAGAGCTCTGTGGAGGCCAGCAAAGAGTGAGCCCTTCCAGGCTCCCTGGGCCAAGTAGGACCCGAGAAGTTACCTGCTAACTTCTATGGCTGGAGAGTAGGATGTAATAAAGGGCGGATCATTGAGGGACTGGTGTAGGAGGCAGGAACTCATTGGATTTGGGTGTTATGAGAAGGATTACAATAGAGCCAACACAGCTTCTAATGGTTGAACACTAATTAGATGCTAGAGGCTGCTCAGTGCCGGGCATGTATGGCTTCCGGTCCCCCATACCGCCTTACACGAGAAAAGTGTCTGGGGGCATCCTTGGGAGAGCAAAGCGTGATGCACAAGTGTAGGTACTCTGGCTAAACAATAAGTGGGGTCCCAGCCCACCCTGTGAATGCTGGGCAAGTCACTTCTCTGTTTCCCCTGCTGTAAAATGGGCCTAACAACTGTCCCTCCAGCCTAGGGTTTTGTGAGGGGTTTTTTGCTTTGTTTTGTGTGTTTGTGTATGTGTGTGTGTGTGTGTTTGAAAGAGAGAGAGAGAGAGAGAGAGAGAGAGAGAGAGAGAGGGAGGGAGGGAGGGAGAGAGCGTGTGTGAGCAGCATAGGGCAGAAGGAGAGGGGAGAGAGAGGATCTTAAGAAGTCTGAGCCCAATTTGGGGCTCTGTCTCACAACTGAGAGGTCAGGACCTGAGCTGAAATCAAGAGTCAGATGTTCAACTGGGATACAGAGAAGAGCTCAGCAGATGTCAGATACTATTGGCCCCATTGGACAGATGAGGAAACTGAGCACCAGGGAGGTTTCCCCACACAAGTAGGGTCACCAGACTGACCAAGACCAAGCTGACTTATGGGTGCAGGTCTGATCTCAAGGCTCTGCTCCTTCCCACATCCATTGGCAGGTGTTTACGGAGCTTTGGTGATGTGCTCCCAGCTCAGGAGACAGCAATGAACGGAGCTGGAAGAATTCTGCCTCTTCAAGAAGGAAAGGTTCCTGTGGTGAGAGGGACACTTAGCAATGTGAACAAGCAATAAGCAAGGTCATTCCAGGCACCGATGGTGTGACGCAGAAGGAGGGAGAGAGAATGTGAGTACAGTGCTGTATGGTGACTGGGGTTGGGGGGAGGCTCAAAGATCTGGGGGAGGGAGGTGGCAGCAGTTTGAAGTTTTAGGGAGCCCAGTCCCAGGTGTGTTCAGAGAGAAGGGGCCAGGGTGACTGGGGAGCCATGGGGGGAGAGACGAAGGAGGAGACTTGGCCACAGCTTCAAGCTCATGCATCTGAGCTCCGGCTCTACCTGTGAAGAGGGGAGGGGCTTACCTCCCACATCTGCTTTGGGGATGGTATTCTTTTGCTACCGCTGCTGTAACGAAAGTCCCAGGAACTAGGCAGCTTCCAACAACAGAAAGTTATTCTCTCACTGTTCTGGAAGCTCAAAGTCAGAAGTCAGGGGGTCAGCAGGGCCATGCACTCTCTGAAGATTCGAGGGGACGTCTCTTCCCTGCCTTTCTCTTAGCTTCAGGTGTTGCTGGCAATAGTTGGCTTTCTCTGGTTTGTGGACATATCCCCCCAGTCTGCCTCTGTGGTCACACGGCTGCCTTCTCCTCATGTGTCCATGTGTCTCCTCTTCTTACAAGGAAACTAGTATGGGGTAAGGACCACCTTAATCCAGTAGGACCGCATCTTAACTTGATTATATCTGCAAAGACCCGATTTTCAAATAAGATCACACGTCCAAGTACGGGGGGGCAGTGAGGATCCCCAGCATGTGTTTGGGGGGCACATTAAAATCCTCAACAAGGACCAAAGAGAAGTGACTTCTAACGAAAGCACCATTTCAACTGCAGAGTGCAACCCACAGCCCGCTGTTCTGCTGGGAGGGAAGTCACAGAGGGAGGCGGTGCGGGACCTTCGGGGCCTCGGGAGACCTGCCTTCTCACCCTGGCTCTGCCACAGGGGGCTCGTGTGACCCCCTCCCCAGCCTCCTTAACCGCATCTTCCTCATTTTCCAAACAAGGTCTTCAGGCTACATGATGTGCTTTTAAGTTTCCGTGGTTTCAAGAACATTTCCCCTCTATTGACCATCATTTACAATGACCCAGCTGGCTGGGCAGGAGGCAGGACCGTCAATGCCATTCCTATTCCACCTCAAGCCCAGCTCATAAGCATCGGTAAGAACCCAGAGAAACGCCCTAATAGGTAAATAATAATAATTGAGTATTAATTCAGTGACAGACATTTTTGCTATGTGCTCTACAGCTCTTAATTCAAAATCTCCCTACAGCTCTGTGAAGTCTCATTCCGAGGTTCACCTCCAGGGGGTGCTGTTCACGCATCCTTTGCGCATGGTCCTCCCTGGAATCCTCTAAATGGCAGCCCTGTAGGCAATAGAAGCTGCCCCTTTTCAAGATGGAGGGGACGCTCAGCAAGATGCTGTAATCCCTGAACGCCCACTTATCAAAAGCAGAGAGGAGGGACCCAGATCCAGACTCTTCACTCCAAACCCTGAGCTTTTTCCAGAATACCAGGCTGCCATGGGTGGACCGGCGTGACCTCTTCCTGGAAAGGGATGCAAGAGTGAGGCTGGCAGCTTTGGGGTTTGTGTCTCAGCTCCGTGACTGTGAGCGGGTTACGGAGTGCCTCCGTGTCTCAGTTTCCTCGCCAGGAAAATGGGGCCATAGGAGTTCCAACTCCATGGGCTTAAACAAGGTGACGCCCGTGGGTCCCGAGGACTGTGTACGTGCAGGAGGGACGCCACCAGCGCCACCCCGAGGAGCCTGCCCCCGGATGGCAGACTCAGGCGTCTGGGGATCGGCACCGCCTTTGGAAAGGGGTCGTCTTTTCCAACGGAACATGACATAGCTGCAGGGAAAGTTGTTTTAATTCCACTTAGTTTGATTTATTATTGATAATGCTGGAGATGAATTAGAATCATTAAAATAAGAGGCTGCGGGTCTGCAAGCTGTTTTGAATTCCAGAGCCGTTTGCTTTGCGTTTGCCGGGACCGGAGTGAATACACGCGTGTCCCTGGGAAAGCAGGAGGCAGGAAGCCCTGATGGAAAAGTCTGGCCAGTGAGGGAGGAAGCCTGGAGGCTGCGTCTTGGTCTGCTGGGGCGCCATGGCTGCAGGCTGCAGACCGGGGGCTCAGACAGCAGGTCATCTTCTCGTCGTTCTTGGGGGCTGGGAAGGCCTTTTTTTTTTTTTTTAATGTTTATGTATTTATATTTGAGAGAGAGAGACAGAGACAGAGAGACAGAATCCCAAGCAGGGTCCAACTCACAGACTGCGAGATTTTGACTTGAGCCGAAATCAAGAGTGGATGCTTAACCGACTGAGCCACACAGGTGCCCTGAGGCTGGGAAGTCCAAGATCAAGGTGTTGGCTGATTTTCTGGAGACTCTCTGCCTGGCTTGCAGACGGCTTCTATGACCTCACTTGGCTTTTCCTCCTAGCAGGTGGCAGGGTGTAGGTGGAGACAGAGAGAGAGAGAGAGACAGAGAGACAGAGAGACAGAGAGACAGAGAGAGAAAGGAGGAGAGAGAGGGCTCTCTGTTGTTTCTTTTTTCTTTTTACTTCTTTTTATTTTTTAAGTTATTTTTTAATATTGGGGGGGGGGTAGGGGCAGAGAGAGAAAGGAACAGTCTGCAGCAGGCTCCAGGCTCCGAGCTGTCAGCACAGAGCCTGACGCGGGCCTCGAACTCACTGACTGTGAGATCCTGACCTGAGCCGAAGTCGTGTAATTGACTGACCCACCCAGGCGCCCCTCTGCTGTTTCTTCTTATGAGAGCACTAATCCTATTGGATGAGAGCCCCCACTTTTATGACCTTTTTTGTGGGCTAAAGACCCATCGCCAAATATAGTCACGTTGGGTGTTAAGGCTTCAACATAGGAATTTGAGGGGGCATGATTCTGTCTCTGGCACTCTACCTTCCCTCTCCTTTGAGAGGCCTGCAGTGATGGTTGGTACTGTAATGAGAAGAGCCGCTAAGGCCTTAGTTTTTATAATCTCAGAAAACATGATGAGGTTGGATACTATTGTTAATATCTTCCTTTTAAAGATGAGGAAACAGAGGCACAAGGAAGGAAAGTCACTGGCTTAAGGTTGTCAGCGCATGCAGGATGGATGCAGGGCCAGGACGTTGTGTTAGTGACCTCTTACGGTTCTTTGTATTTCACCAGTCTGTTTCATAGGGTGGCACAGTGGAAAGGCACTAACTTTTGAAGGAACCTTGGGTTAAATACTACCTCTGTCATTCATAAGTGGTGAGACCTTCAGAAAATAATTTGTTCTCTATGAGCACAGTTGTATCACTTGAAAGGAGGTAATTAATAGTGCTCCCTTTGCACAACCTTGTTGGCACCCAATGAGATAATGTATGATGGGTACTTGGTATGGGGCCCCAAACAGGATAGCCACTCAGTCAGGGTCAATCATTTTACTTTCAGGGATTGAGGTCTACAAGAGCTCAGGAGGCTTTTGAGCTTGTCCAGGGAATTTTCAGAGATTGTGGTCCCATCTCTTATTTAAGTATCCAGGACTTCCACCAACCCTCCTTCTTACCCTGCTCTTAAAAAGTAGTTCCAGGAGAGGATGTGATAAAAAATCACTCATGCTAAGTCATAAATGACAAAGATGTTTGAAGTAATCTGATAATTTTGTAGAGAGGTTGGGTTTTTAAATCTTTTAATCTTTGCAGGGAATACACTCTGGCAAGGTCAGTCCAGACCTTGGTAGACCAGTTATCTGAGTAGTGTTGATCAGCACGTCCCATGTTTCAGGCAGTGGACGTGGGACAGTTGGGTCAGTGTAGAATTGACTCAGATTTAAACACTGCCCAAGAGGGACTGATTCTAGAATCTGCCCCTTCCTGAGAGTCCTTTTCTCATTAAATGACACTGCTGCTTACCCAGGTGTTCACACTGTAGAGAGTTGTCCTTGATTTTTCTTTTGCTTCTACCAGTCAGCAGGTCCTGTCAACATCAGACTGTGTCTCCAGTCTGCACACTCTTCTTTTCCTGCACAACTACAGCCACCATCATCCCTTCCCTGGGCTACGACAGTCTCCTGGAAGGGATTTTGGATCTATCCTTGCCTCCCTTGAGTCCACTGTCCACACAGCAGCCTAACAAATCATGTACGTGTCAGTCAAGACATGGCACATTCAGGTTCAGGCTTTTACTGGCTTTCTGTTGAACCTAGAATAAGATTCAAAATCCTTACCATGACACTGAGGAAGAGTGGTGAGGTCGTGGGTTCTGGAAACAGACCACTTAGATTCAAATCCTGACTCTGCCACTCATCAACCCTGTGATTGTGGGCAAGTGACCTCATTACCTCATGTGTAAAATGGTGTTAATAACATTACCTATCCTGAGGGATGTTGCGACAGTAAGTGAGATAGTTTATATGACACGCTTAGCATAACGCCTGGTACTTTGTAAGCAAGTGTTTTGTGAGTGTTAACTTTTCCATGATGATGCTACATGATCAGCCTCCTGACTGGCTCTCTCTTCTCACCTTTCTCTATTCCTTCCTTCTGTTATGTGTCCTGGCTATACTTTCCTCCTTGTTTCACCTTGAACATGTAAGCACACTACTGCCTCAGGGCCTTTGTACTTGCTGTTTCTTCTTTGACAATGCTCTTCCTGTAAATAGTCATGAACCTGCTTCTCTTAGGTCTCTGTGCAACTGGCACCACTAGGGGAGGCCTCCCTGGTGACACCACTGTCAATTTACTCTCTTGCCCTGCTTTTCTTTTCTTAGTGGTGTTTATCACTGCTTAATAAATGTTTATTTATTTGCATGTTTTCTCTCTATTAAGGCTATCTATTGATGCATCAAAAACCACTCCAAAACTTAGTGTCTTAAAACAGCATCAATCATTTTATTATCTCTCATAGTCTGTGTGGGTCAGGGATTTAGGAAAGGCTCAGCTCAGTTGTTCTGGCCTGTGGTCTTTCACATGGTTGCTGTAAGATGCTGACCGGGGCAGCTGGGACCTGGTCTGGCATCTCTGTCTTTTCTCATGGACTCAGGACCTCTCCATGTGAACTAGTTTGGGTTTCTTCACAGCATGGCAGCCTTCTTGCATGACGGCTCCAGCAAAAGTGTTCCAGTGACTCAGAGAGATGTTGCATTGGCTTTTATGACCTAAATCACATTGTATCACTTCCTCTTTATTGGCCAACCAATCATTAAAGTTGGACCAGGTTCAATATGAGGGATATAAACCCCAACTCTTGATGGGAGAAGGATCAAAGAACTTTTAGGTGTATCTTAACTTTTTTAGACATGTCCCGTGTGGAGTTGGGATCACACCTCCCAGCAAGATATGCGCTCCATGAGGGCAAGGATTTGCTTTGTTTGCCATCGTATATCTGGCACCTGAAACAGAGCCTGGAACATAGGGGATCCCCAATAAATATCTGCTAAATGAATAAAACAGTAAAGAATGTGCCAAAGTTCAAACTCCCAAAATACTTTTACCCCCATAATTAGCCACAGTCTTAACAATCCACTGAACCGATTGCTAAGCACATAGTAGAAATGATGCCAATTAAGCATGAGGAAGCAAACTTAATTTAAAAGGCAAAAATGTAATATTACCTATATGGACATATTCACCAGGGACTTCTTCTTGGAAGTTCATGTCTTACGTATCTCTGTCTTTTTTAGGGCTGGGTACAGAGCCTAACACAAGGCACGTGATCAATGAATGGCTTCTCAAAGAATGACCAAGTATATTCCAGCCTGGAGGTAATTGTATATCTTCTTTAATAAAAAGTTAATCAAAACCCCACTGCTGGGGCAACTTGTTTCAGGGAAACATGTGCACTGAGGACAAATGTGTCAACTACCATTTATTAACTGCTTGCTATCTGCTAGGGAATGTGACAAGCACGTTGTATGCCTAGTACTGTTTGTTCTCCACAGTAACCCGTGGAGTTTGGTACCACTGTTGTGTCTCCTAGCCCCCATTTTGCAGATGTTGAAAATGAGACTCAGAGAGGCTAATCACACCCTTCTTCCCATTAAGTCTGCAGGTGGCAAGTGGGAGGAGAGACTGTAATGTTCATTGGCTCCAAAACCTGAGTTCTTTGCCAGGTCTCATGCTGCCTCCTTAGGGCCTGGGGTGGGGGAGGGTGGTTGTCGAGCCTTGCCTGGCACAACCAAAACCTCTTCCTTTCTCCTACACCTGGACTTTTAATGGAGACTGCCCATTAAGGAGTATTTTGGCTGTTTGAGCCGATGGTTAGCAAAGACCAGATAACAGGTAGATCATTGCTCCTACTGTCTGACACTTTAAGGTGCCATTAAAGTGAGAATCTTCTTTATAAGTGTTCCCATCATCAACCGCTTAAAAGAAATAGTTCTGAAACAATTGAAGACCATCTCAATACATTTGAACCTAACAAACAGGTCTTCTGAGATCAGATCCCAGAGGTGTGGTTGTGGCATGTGATCAGCCGGCACCCTAATGAGCTGGAGTTCATGGCCCGTCCACACTGCAAGGTTTAGGCTGAGCTTTTATCTTCTAGGGGAACTCAGTCACTTTGAGCAACATTACTTCTAAGGAAGCAGCAGGTGGCAGAGGAAGCTGATGAATGTGGATTCAAAGCCAGGGCTGCCTCTTCCTAGCTGTGCAACCCTGGACCAGTGGCTTCATTTCTCTGAATCTTCATTCCCCATCTGGCAAATGGGAACCCTAGTCCTACTTCCTGGGCTGGATTAAATGAGATAGTAGAGCAGAATTTATTAGCAGCTGTTATGTGCCTGGTGCTATTCTGGATAATGGGGAGCTGGTGATGAATAAGGCCAAGTTGTTGACATCATGAGCTTCCATTCTAATTTTTAAAAAGTGTTTATTTTTTTGAGGGGAGGAAGAGGGCGTGGGTCAGAGAGGATGGAGACACAGAATCCAAAGCAGGCTTTAGGTTCTGAGCTGTCAGCACTGAACCAGACATGGGACTCAAACTTGTGAACTATGAGATCATGACCTGATCAGATACTTAATCAACTGAGCCACTCAGTTGCCCCCTACAGAACTTGTGTTTTAGGAGGACTTGACAAGAACTTGGAAAACAAAATTTTAAAAAGTCATCTTGAGTGAAATAAGTCCTGAGAGCAACAGGGAATTCATGGCAAGAGGATACAGGGATAGCAGGGCTGCTGTGTTGCACAGGATTGGGGAGCCCTTTTTGGGAATGTAATATTGGAGCAGACACCTAAGTCAAGTGAGGAGGAGAGCAGATTTCAGGTCAAGGGAGTGGCCAGTGCAGCAGCGTGAGGGAGGACTCTGCCTGCCTTGAGGAGGAACAGCCATGTCAGGCAGTGATGTGGCTCCAGGAGACCACAGGGAGCACAGGGAGAGGGGAATGAGAGGAGAGGAGGCAGTACTGGGTCATGCAGAGCTCTGGAGTTCAGTGTGGGGTCTTGAATTAGAGTCTACAAGATGGTTCATATAAAGTGCCTGCTCATGGCATCGTGGATGCTCACGGCTCTCTTGGCCCAATGACTCCTCACTACCTACCATCAGCTAAACCCTGTGCTGGGCAAGGAGGCCGAGATGGGTTAGGTAGCCTCCCCTTTCTTCAAACCACCTTGTTCTGTTCCCTTCCTCTATTCCCATCTTCTAGATATTATTTCTAAGAAGTGAAGACCATCTGGGAGGTTTTTGGATTTTGAGCATTTTGCTCAGTTCCGGCATCACAGTCTAAAATGCATCTGAAGAATGTCCTGGCTGATACAAAGTACTTATTTTCCTAACCAGATGCATGAAAAAAATAACAGAAAGGAGAATTTCCTATTTTTAATGAACTTTCTAATCCATTTTCTTTGCAGCTAAGAACAAATTTACAACCCCAATCTGAAGTGGTATCATTGCAGGGCAGCAAAGTGTTCTCAAACCCAGAGAGTGTGGGAACAGTCTTGCTCTGATGATGCAGTGTAAGAAGCACTTTACAAATATCGGTGCATGTGGTCTGTCCCAGTCCTTTTAGTGAAGGTGTGTAAGGATAGCAGCCAATGTGTGCAGGGACTTACTGTGTTATTGAGCATCCTTCTAGACCCTGGAGGAGTAGAGATCCAAGATTCCTTGTGAAGCAATCCATCTAATCTTCACTATGCTGGATATTGTCCACATTTCGTCTAATCTTCACTAGGCTGTGAGGTAGGGGTCAGATATTGTTCACATTTCACCTAATCTTCACTAGGCTGTGAGGTAGGGATCAGGTATTGTCCACATTTCATCGAATCTTCACTAGACTGTGACGTAGGAGTCAGATATTGTCCACATTTCATCTAATCTTCACTAGGATGTGGGGGGTAGGAATCAGATATTGTCCGCATTTCATCTAATCTTCACTAGGCTGTGAGGTAGGGGTCAGATATTGTTCACATTTCATCTAATCTTCACTAGGCTGTGACGTAGGAGTCAGATATTGTCCACATTTCATCTAATCTTCACTAGGATGTGGGGGGTAGGAATCAGATATTGTCCGCATTTCATCTAATCTTCACTAGGCTGTGAGGTAGGGGTCAGATATTGTTCACATTTCATCTAATCTTCACTAGGCTGTGAGGTAGGGATCAGGTATTGTCCACATTTCATCGAATCTTCACTAGACTGTGAGGTAGGAGTCAGATATTGTCCACATTTCATCTAATCTTCACTAGGATGTGGGGGGTAGGAATCAGATATTGTCCGCATTTCATCTAATCTTCACTAGGCTGTGAGGTAGGGATCTAATAGTGTCCACATTTCGTCTAATCTTCACTAGGCTGTGAGGTAGGGATCAGGTATTGTCCACATTTCATCGAATCTTCACTAGACTGTGACGTAGGAGTCAGATATTGTCCACATTTCATCTAATCTTCACTAGGATGTGGGGTAGGAATCAGATATTGTCTGCATTTCATCTAATCTTCACTAGGCTGTGAGGTAGGGATCTAATAGTGTCCACATTTCGTCTAATCTTCACTAGGCTGTGAGGTAGGGGCCAGGTATTGTCCACATTTCATAGAATCTTCACTTGGCTGTGGGGTCGGAATCAGATATTGTCCACATTTCATCTAATCTTCACTAGGCTGTGGGGTAGGAATCAGATATTGTCCACATTTCATCTAGTCTTCACTAGGCTGTGAGGTAGGGATCTAATAGTATCCACATGTCATCTAATCTTCACTAGGCTGTGAGGTAGGGATCTAATAGTGTCCACATTTCATCTAATCTTCACTAGGCTGTGGGGTAGGGATCAGGTCTTGTCCACTTTTGAAAAAAAAAAAAAAAAGAAAACAAATCCCAGGGCAGAAAAATGATTTACCCAAGGTCATACAGCTCCAAAGTGGGTGACCAAGTGCTCACAATTACCCATGGAAATGACTTGACCAAACTCTAGTCAAGCTTTCCTCTTTCCTGCAGGTTCCTAAACTTTGGTTAGACCCAAGTTTAAGCAAGCACTGAGGTGCAAAACAGCTGTTCCAAGGTGATAACCACAAAGAGAAATCCTGCCAACCTTCCCTCTGCTCAGCCTCACTGCTCACCAGCCTTCCCCAAACTCCTTGCTAGCACTGTAACCTCTCCCTATAAAAGGAAAGATGTCTTCTGTTGAATTTTGAGCTGCTTAAAGATAATGTTCTCTCTACTGCAATAGTGTTTGTGAATAAAGTCTTTCCTCTCTTAAATCCAGATTGGTTTTTCATCTGACATGGGGAACTGGGATTTGAACCTAAATTTCTCCAAAATCTCTAATTTATTTAGGGGTGGGAGTACCAGGAAACATTTACTTCTGTGTGGAATATTGTGACACTCACATGCTTTTTTTTCCCTACAAACCGGGAGTGATATTGCTGATAATAGAGTCAGATTAAAATCTGACTGTGTAATATGCAGATTAGCCCTTAAATCTGAAAGATTTTACATGAAGAATCTTAAAGATGTCACGGTCAGTGTTTTCTTTTCTTTTTTCTTTTTCTTTCTTAGTTTTAAAAAATGATTATTTTTTATTTTTTTATTTTAGAGAGGGGGAAGGGCAGAGATCCCACAACCCTGAGATCATGACCTGAGCTAAATTCAAAAGTCAGATGCTCAACTGACTGAGCCCCCCAGGTGCCTCTTTACCTTTTTTCTGTTTTTTTCCTCTTCTAAATGTATATTTTTATTTGTCCATTGGTTTGTCTTTTGCCCATATAAACCAGGAAATGTATAATATTTTAAGGAAAGATTATGCAGAAAAAGTTTATGTGTAAGAAGATTAATATATTATTTTGGGAAATATGGCAGAACTATCTTATTTGAATTCCACAAGAGGTAAATAGAGAAACTGGATTCCTGAGTTAACTAAGCACATTTCTGGGCTGACAAGAATTACTTTAGTGGTCAAGAGCTCATGAATCAAAACCAGATGGTTCTGGGTTCGAGTTCAAGCTTTGCCATTTGCTGACTAGCCTTGGGCAATTTCTTTGGTTTCTCTGTCTATAAAGTGAGGATTAAAATTGTACCTTTCTTATTTTTTCCTGTGTGGTGAGGCAGAGATATAATCATGCATGGGTCACAGCACATCATACTTGCTCAGTAAACTTAGAAAAAATGTAGGAGAAGGGATCCACCTTGGGAAAATGCACTGATGTCATTGAAGGGATTTTGCAGAGCAGAGAAGGCATTCTGATAAACTATTATAATCCAGTGCTCACGTCCGTCTACTCACACAAAAATGTCTTTTGTCCCAACTCATGCCATTGGCTGACTCTCCCTGCCTCAGCTCTTAGCATGTGTCTTTCAAGCTTGCTGTTTCAGCAGCTCCTCAGAGGGCATTCCTGCAGCTGCCAGCTCTTGGGTCCTTTTGGCTGCAGGTCCCATTTACCCATCACCAGCCACTTGCCCAGTGGTGCAGCTGGTGTAGGCACAGAGACTAGTTGGGGCTGAGTCCTCTTTCCATGTTGGCTTGAGCAGTGCACAGGCAACCAACTGGACATGTGGTCAGGTGAACCTGCTCTTGAGCAAGGGGTCCTGGAGACCCCGAGAGTAGGAGTAATTGAGAAGGTGAGGGGTCCAGAGTCTGATGAAGTCACCTTAGAACTCAGGGGGCTGGAATATTAGCTTGGACAAACTGCTCAGGTTAGGCTGGGGTTTTGTGATGAATGGATGAATGAATGATTCAGTTAAGTCTTCTTAACCCGACCCTCAATTTTAGCACTTGACACGATGTGTTCCACTTACTTGGGGTAGCAGAGTCTTCAAGTTGGTTTCCCAGGGCTTCTGTAACAGGTGCCATGAACTGGTGGCTGAATACAGTGGGAATTTCTTCTCTCACAGCTGTGGAGGCTGGAAATCAGAAATCAAAGTGTGGGCGGGACCACGTTCTAGGTTAGGATCCTTCCTTCTCCTTCCAGCTTCTGGCAGCTCTTGGCCTTCCTTGGCTTTGTAACAGCATCATCCCAAACTCTGCCTCCGCTGTCATACGCCCACCCTTCCCCTTCATGTTTCTTTTCCTATATGGACACTGGTCGTACGGGATAAAGGGCCCACCCTACTCTGGTGTGACCTCATCTTAACTAATCACATCTGCAAAGCCCTGATGTTCAAAGAAGTATTAAGGGGTTAGAACTTGAATATGTCTTTGGGGGAACACAATTCAACCTGTTACAATAGTCACTGCTGGTGCTGAATCTGCCCCATTCACAGCCCCTTTCTCCCAGACCCCGGACAGGGTAAGGGCAGCACATATGACTCAGAGCTGGCACCGAGCCTTCAGGGAGGTCTGTGGGATGAGGCATCCAGAAAAGCTTTAGTACCCAAAGGAATGCACTTGAGTGGCAAGCCTCTTTTTCTCACGTTCCTCTTTCAAACATGCACAGGTTGTGGGAGGTACAGTGGTCTTTGATGTCCAGGAGAAATGAGGCATTCCTGAGCACCCATTCCAGCCCTGTCCATCTCTGGGCTCCTTGATCCAGTAGCCAAATAAACTGTTATCTTTTGTTGCCATTGTTATGAGGTTCTGTTATCAACGGTTCTGTATATCAACGCCTGGTTGATATACATGAAAATCATTATCTGGTGATAAGGATGATGATACCAATATAACAAAAGTTGCTATTTGTTGAAACACTCTTTGTTTATACTAAACATTTTACAGGGATGATATAATTTAATAAATATATTAACCCTATAAAGGAGGGTTGTTATTATTAGTATTACCCCCATTGGACAAAGAAACTGAGTCTTAGAGAGATTAAGCCCCAGGCCCATGGTCACACAGTAAGAAAGTGGTGGGCCAGGATTCAAACACAGGTCTACTGGCTGCCAAGCCTGTGCTTTTACCACTACACCTTGTACTCTCTTCCCAAGAAAACTTTGGGAAAAGAATAAAAACAAGAACAATAGCAGTGGTTAGCATTTATTGAGCATGTACTAACCATTCAGTCACTTATTAATTAGCAAGTTCCAGGCACTGTGCTAGAGGTTTATCTGCAGAATCTTACAGAAGGCTCCTCAGAGGGCAGGGGCTCAGCACATGTGGCTGTCAGCGGCTGGACTGTGAGAGGGTTAGTTGAGCTGGGCTTTACAGGAAGAGTAGGAGTTTGATAGGTGGAGAAGAAGACATGAGAAATTTCAGAGAGAAGGAGCAGTAGGATCAGGGGTGCTTTGCCAGGGTTTGGTCCTCAGCAAAGGCTTGGGTGTGGCCAGGGCCGTTAACAGGCTCCCAGTGCCCATTCCCCTTTCTGTTAGAAAGAGTACATCCCCAGTTTTATCCTGGCACATGGCCACCCAGCTCCCAGACTCCCTTGCCACCAGTTGAGGTCATCTGGTTAATTTTTCACCAGTGGAATGTGTAACTTACTAGCCATTCTTTTTAAAAGAGATGGCTTACCTCCTCCTTCCTGTGGAGCAAAACATGGGCACGGTAATGATCCATCTTTGATCATGAAGGTGAAGGTGACATACTAGGGGCTGGTGTAGCAAGAAGGTGGGAGGACCTGGGCCCCTGCGTGACTTCGTGGAGCAGAGCTGCCCCGTCAGCCTGGACCACTAATCTTCCATTGCTGGGTAAGAAAGAAGTAAACTATTATCTTATTTAATCAGCTAAAATTGGGAGCTAGTTTATTACAGCAGCTTCGTCTGTACACTAATGTACTGGAGCTCCACCTGGACCATATCTGGAGGAAGAGTCATCCAGTTAATTCAGTCCAACTCTCTGAGGGGTTGGGGGGAACTGGGAGGGAGGGGAAAAGCTGTGGGAGCCTTAGTTTATTCATGGCAAATTAATAAATTTATTAATTTATTAAGTCAACAGATATTTATCAAGTATATACTGAAGTATCCACACCATCTAGCCAGCTATACTTTCTCCCCTGCTCTATTTTCTTCATGTCACTTCTCACTATCTAAAATTACATTATCTATCTTGAGTGGAGTAGTATTTACCAGGAGGTAAATTTATAGCATTGGAGAAGGGAAAGTTATCAAGTCTTGCAAGAAGAAATATAATGTGGGAAGTTCGTGGATGCATGGAACCTGGCATAAATCATCATGACCCTGTGGAGGAATGGACAGAAAATAAAAGGGAGCCAGCAGTCCAGCAGAAGTTTGCTTCCTGATGAAGGCATGGGCGAGGGGAGCCAAGAACACAGCTGGGGTTTGGTAGAGGGACAGAAGGTGACTGGAGGCTCCTCTCCCATTCCCTGTTGTTTAGGTATGGAATTTGTTATTCAAACAATAATGAGAAAATCCCTGTGCAAATGAAGTAAACAACAGTAACGGCAAGGTGACTGGGGCTTGGGTAGGGATCAAATGAGAGGAGCACAATAGAATAAACTGAACACAACACAATAAATGTGTGACCACAAAGGGGTGACATTGAATGGTGGATAGAAGAGACTGACATGGAGCTTCTGGGTCTGCACATACCTGTTATCTTTCCCACTATTTCCTCTGCAGCCAATCCAGGAAGTCAAGCAACTAACAGCCATGAAGCATCCTCTGTTTAGCATGTTGACCAGACATCTAGCAAGAGCAAGGGGTGTGAGCCAGTTTATTCCCTGTTCATTGTCTCCTGCACTAGGAGGAAAGTTCAGTGAGGGTTAGGACCTGGTCTTCCTTCTTCACTGCTGTCTCCCAAGCATGTAGATCAAAGCCTGGCACACAGTAGGAGCTCAATAAATTGTTTTGGGGTAAATGAATAAAGTAAGCAGACAGACAATTAAAACGACAGCCAGTTCCAGTAGTTCTAAGAAAGAAAGGGGTATATGTTGGAGATGGATAAGATAGAGGGAGCCTTCCCTTAGGAATCTGGTTGGAGAAGGGAAATGTAAGATGAGATTCAAGGAAGAGAATGATCCAGCCACACTAAGAGAAGGGAGGGAAGCATTTCCAGCAAAGGAAGCAGCAAGTCCAAAGGTCTCAACATGGGAGAGAGTTTGGCATGTTCTAGGCACCTAGAGAAGATCAGCCTGACTGCAAGGAGCATGACATGAGCAGAGCTGAGAAGGTCAGCAGGGGAGACAAGTGTTTTATCCTCAGATATATCCCAACTCCATGTCTAGAGAGATAGAATTCAATCCCGACTTCTGTGTAGAGAATGGAGCAGAGGCAAGAGTATAGGCAAGAGACCCAGGTAACAGTCAGCTCTAGTGGTGTGCCTGACAAATGATGCTGTGGAACTGGTAAGGAGGTGGGTAGGTTTATTCGAAGCTTGCTGGTGGACTGGGTATAGGAAGTGAGAGAGAGAGAGGAATCAAGGATGCTGTATCAGCTAGCTATTGCTGTGTAACAAACCACCTTATGTTCAGTGGCTTATAGCTCATGCATCTGTAGGCTGGTTATGGATTGGTTGGTCTGGGATGGGCTCCTTATTGATCCCAGCTGGACTTGTTCATGCTTCTGTGGCTCAGCGGGGGTGAGAGTACTGTGTGCCCTGCTTTGATCTACACTTGTCTGGGTAAGCTAAGTTGAGGCAGCTCTCATCCAATTGATTCCATTTCCTTCTGGGTGAGCAGGCTTGTTCTCTGTCATGGTAATGACAGAGGCACAGGAGGTGGTAAGCTAATTACACAAGAGCATTTCAAGACTCTGCATCCCATTTGCTAATATTCCATTGGCCAATGAAAGTCCCACAGGGCCATGAAATTATGTCTCACCACAACGGGAAAGCATAAATGACAAAAAGTGTGGATACTGTGCGGGCTGAAGAATTGGCTGTTAATGCAGTCTACCACAGATGGTTGTCATGCTCTTGGTAATTTTCATTGTAATTTCCCACTCAGTCCACTCCAAACAATTCTCTCTTCCCACCCACAGGACACCACTCTTATTTGCTTATTCTTGGACCTTCCGAGGAGGGCAGCGACATCAGAATTAGAGATCTGTTCATGTGGGTTGGCCTTCCTGCAGAGGGAAGGAGAGTAAATGCGCCCCACCGGGTCAATGGCAGGTTTCACCTTTTGAGTTGGGCTCTGAATCTCTGGGGTTGAGGACGGATGTAGAGTCTGACCCTGATCCTGTATGGGGTGACAGTGCTCACGGGACATGCGGTGCAGGTTTACAAAAGCAATTGAGAAAGGCCTTGGCTAAAATGCAGAGACTATCTGCAGCTTAAATACTGGAGTGATTATATCATTTGTGGGGTTTTGCAAGCTAATTTGTTTGCTGCCTTTTCAATTTGCCATTCAGTTTCCATGGTTTCACGGTTGGTCAGAGATGGAATATTTAAATCCAATAGACAAAGCTTGAAGCCGGAGAGCTGAAATGGCTGCAGAATTGTTTTATAGCACAGACCAGTGAAAGATGGCCATCCAGGGAATGGAGAGAGAATCTAGCCCTGCTTTGGCCACCACCATGCCGAATTCCTCCTCTGGGCCTCAGTTTCCCTATCTGTGATGTGGTGTGAATTCCCAGGTGGTTCCTTCCAGCTCTGATAGTGACAGTGAACATAACAATATCAATAGGAAGTAGAAGTACTAGGAGGGACCATAGCTGGTGTTTATTCTGTGATGACTTTGGTGCTCTATGTTCATCCTCACAATAAGCACAAGAGAAGGAGATGCCCTTACTATGCCCATTTTAAGGGGTGATGAAGTGGAGGCTTGCTGATACCACACAGCTAGGAATGTCACAGAAGGGCTAGGGACCACACCAGTCTTAGCTCGGATCCTGGAGTTGTAACACCTGCATTCCCTCTTCCTAGGATTCTGTTCTCCCCAGTGCAGTTGGACAGAACCTTCTATTGGAAGAGTTCTCTGTGTGCACTGTCTGGTACCGTAATCCCCAATTTCATGGGACTATTGAGTGCTTGAAAGGTGGCTGATGTGTCTGAGGGACCACATTTTTAATTTTATTTAGCTTGAATGGCTTAGCTTTAATTGTATAGAGCCACATGTGGCTGGCAGCTCCCATAGTGGACAGAACGTGTGAGAGCAGGGGCTTGGCTCCACCCAAATGCAGTGTTGCAGGGTTCTTAAGAGCTGGGGCTAGGGACCCATTTTGTGAGCACAAATACCCATTCTGCACTAATTGGTCACATGGCTTTGGGCAAGCTACTGACCCTTTTCGTGCCCTAGTTTTCATATCTGTAAAATGGGGATAGTAATGGGTTGGGTGCGAACTTCATAAGTTAATACACTCAGACAGTGCTTAGCACATGGTAAAAGCCAGTATGTGATCAACGATATTGTCACGCCCATAGGCAAGGAGATGAAAAAAACAGATATATACTGTTGTTATTTAATTTGATTCCTGCCAAACAGTGCAATGTAGTATGGTGGGCAGTGCTGGTCCCTGGCCTCATCTCGGTGGATCCCTTGACTGGCTCCATCTCCCATGTCCCAGCCACAGTGTGCTCTTTTCCTAGAGCTGGCACCAGCCTCTGTCACCTTCAGAAGACTGTCCTTGAGCACTGGAGCCTTCCTGACCACAGGGAGAGCCAACGTGTCTGGGAGTCTGCATCACCCCTGTTCCCAGAAGCTTGTAGCCCCGAGTGGACTCGTGTGGGTATAAAATGGCCAGCTCGTCAGCCTCTAGACAAACAAGACCCAAGTCTGAGCTGCTGTTTATACCCCAACGCTCCCCAGGGGATGCAGCCAAGGCTGGGACTCCTGAAATGTGCCCTTGGGGTTCCTTCCCCTCTCTGTCCTGCTCCCTTCTAACCCCAGATGTTTTCTCTTTAATAAAACAAAGGACTTCCAATCCTTGCCCTGGAATCTGCTTCTGGGAAAACTGACCCAAATAGGTGCTCTTTATCTATTGTGTCCAAATCCAACTTCAGCCCTCAGGCTATTTCTATACCCATTTTATAGATGAGGAGCTTGAGTCTCATGGAGGGAAGGAGTGTTTCTAATGTCACATGGTAGTTGCAGTGGAGAACAGAGTATGTCTTCCTCCAAAGGGCAGGCATTAAAATTCTGATGACTACGATGTCTGCCCATCCCTTGAAGGGTTCTGATTATAGTACACGGAGAATGCCCTATATGCAAGACTGATACACACCCATTTATAGGGGGGGTCCATTTTGACTATAACAATTATGAACAACTTTCAGTATGATCCAGCTTATATGCCTTTATATGGAATGACACAGAGATGTATGCTTTGGGAGGAAATGCAGACCACTCCAGAGATCCTGGGACAGATGGTGGGTTGGGCCCAGAGCTCCTCCTTCCTCAGAAACACAGGGTGCCCCCTCCCCTGTCCCTGCCTTCCCACTGCCAAGACTGTGTACTGTCTCTGCATAAGGGCTGCTGTTAGCACCAGGCTCATTTGCAAGTCGTTGAAGAGTGGGTGAGGGCGATTAGGAAGCAGGCACCGTGGAAGATGAAAATGACACTCCAAGAGGTCGGGGAACATGCTCAAGGTCAAGCGGCCTGTAAGTGCCGAGCTGGGGCTTGCACGGCTATCTTCCGAGTCTCAGTTCTGAGTGCTCCCGGCCCTCCCTCCGAAGCAGCTGTGGCAAAGACGAACTGTGCGATTTCCTGTCGGTCTTGCCCTGCGTGCTGAACAAGCTCCTTGGACCCTCCCGAGTGGAAATGACGGAAACCCTTGCCAGTCTCCAGGGAGTCCAGAGCCAGCCCCCAGGTTTTCGTGGAGCCCCAGAGGCTTGCTGTCCCCGGACTGCTACGTTGTCCTGCGCTGTTCTGTTCAGCACGGTGAGGACCTCATTGTCTCTTCACGTACCCTGGTGAGGCCGCTGGCTCCATGCACCAGTGGGCAATGGAGACTCAGTGGGAGATCTTGTGGGGAGCCGTGGGGGCATTATTGATTGGCTTTCCCACCTCTGTGGAGTGTCACTGGTCCTTTAATTAATTTCTATGTGTCCCCATCTTGGCTCTCCACTCTTCTTCTGACCTCATTCTCTACTTTGTCTCTGCTCCCTTTCCTTGGACCCCCTTGTCCCTTCCTTTAGGAGACTTGGCGCTAGACATGCTCAGGCTGAGGGAGTTGGCAGAGGGGATCAGAGCTCCCTGTCACACACATCATCCAGGCCTTCTTCCAAATGCCAACGGCACTCTTCCCAAGTGGACATCCTGTCAGTGACAGTCCCCACCTGTTTGCACCCCATCTGCTATGGCTGGGAGGGAGGGGGTAAAGGAGAGATTGCACGGAGTTTGCCTGTGGAACTATCACTTGGACTCCCCTTCCACAAGGCGTGGTCTGAGCATTACGTACAGAGCGGCCATCCTACTCCCAGTCCTGCCTTGTCGATTTCTCAGCAATGGAACCTTGACTTGAGCTCCTGCACTTGGCATAGCCCTTCATCCTGTCTGTAGGGCATCTCAGACCCTGCTCGGATCCTTCCTTTCCCGGGAGAGAAGCTTCTGCTTATGCTGATGTGACAGTAGATGTACTTAGCCTTGTACAAGCCCTCATTCCTCAACTGGCCCAGTTCAACTTTGGGCAATTGCTTCTTTTCTGGGCCGGTGTCACCGCGGACATGACAGACACACAGTCACGGTGGAGAGTGAAGTCTTCCTCACAAAGAGAGAGGGGCCGCATGGCGCCAGCCCAGGGTGAGAGGCACGGGTTATGTGACATGGCTGTCACCCGTGCTGAGGTAGACCCCGGCAGCTGCAGCTCAGAACATGCTGATGAAAACCAACAGAGAGACCATTTGGTGTGAGCCTACTGTGCGTGGGCCTTTGATATGGGTTTACATCTAAACTGCCGCCCTCCAGAGCAGGGTGCGGGGATACTCCCATTTAATACCTAAGAAAATAGCCTTGGAGGCATGAACAGAATCATTCAGCATCATGGTTTTGGGGTCGGGATGAGAACCTAAATTTGTCTCATTTCGGAACCTATACTCTTTGACGCTGCCATGCTGTCCCTGAAGCATGGGTTGGAAGATTACAGCGTGCGGTCAAACCTCACCCGCTTCCTGTTGCCGTAAAGGACATGCTCTTGGAACAGAGCTAGACCTGCTGTCTAGGTCTACACATGCGCCCCAACAGCAGAGTTCAGGGGTTGGGACAGAGACCATGCAGTCCGCTCAGCCCAAAAGATCAGTTATCAGGCCCTTTACAGAATACATTTGCACATCTCTGCAGTACAGGGCTAATCGAAATGTGAAATAGATGTTGAAAAAGACGCTCAAACTCTAGGATACTTCCTACGTCAATGTCCAACAAAAGAGATACTGATTCAAGTCAAGAAGAAGGGCACTTACTTGAAATCGAGGCAGTGGTGTGATTGATTAACAGGTATGAGAATGGATGGGAGGGGAGGGTGGGCCCCTATTCAATCAAATCCTAAATTTAGAAATAATGGAGTCTTTATTTGCTGGCCAACATTTCAGGGTTTATGCTGTGGACTGAACCATGTCCTTCCAAAGTCATGTGTTGAAACACTAACCCCCAGTGTGACTCCATCTGGAGAGAGGGCTTTTAGGAAGTAATTAAAGTTAAACGAGGTCATTAGAATGGGGTCTTAACTCAGTAGGACAGATGGCCTTATAAGAAAAAAGGAGAGATTACTCTCTCTCTCTCTATCTCCAGAAGGGGTCATGTGCCCAAGAAAGTGGCCATCTACAAAAATTAGTTGGTTTAGAGCAGATTCAAACTTAGCAGGACCCAGAGTTCATCCAGTTCCCTGGTCTCCCTTTATTAAGATGTGGCTTCTAGCCTCAGGGTGACAAGGTGGCTGCTGCACATCCAGCCTTCACATCTGAATTCCAAGTGGGAAGCTTTTGGAAAATGCAAAGGATGAAAGGAGTGAACCGGTAAAAAGTTCATCTTTTTTTTATTAGGAAACTATAGGTTTCTCAGAGGCTCCACCTTTAAATCTCATTGGGTGGAACTGGGCCCCATGGCCACACCTAGCTTCAAATGAGTTAGGGAGATGAGTAATTATAACCAGGGATGTTACCACACTGGACACAGCTGGAATTCTCTTAGGGAAGACAAAGGGGAGAATACATCCCATAGCTCTTAGCAACGTCAGTCACACCCACCAAATAAACTGCATGTATAAAGTAACATATAATTTGTTTCTTCCCTTTCATGAGCCAAATGCATAGCTTCTGAGAAGAGTATTTTTCGGTGTTGACAGGTAATATCTAAGTCCATTTCCTCCTGCCTTCAAGAGCTTGCGCTCCACACACAGGGTGGGGACACTGAATGGCTCTTGATCAGGTATTTCAGCTCCTGCTTGGGATCAGGGCTGCCTCGCTCCCACATCTCCGACACCTGGTTTTGTCCCTGTTCCCATCCCTGTCTTGCCTCTTTGCCTCTGCTGCCTGTACCTGGGGCTTCACAGCCCCGGACTCCTGCCTATCCCCACTGTGAGGCTTCTCAGGACTGGAGCGGACCCAGTGACCGCCTCTGCCCACTGGCCACTGTGCCTCGAGCAAAGCCAGTGCTCTGGGTCCGAACCCAGGGCCAGGAGTTCTGGCTCATTCGCAGCCCACCACCTATTTGGTCTTTGGCAGAGGGGGAAGCTAATTGTGTTCTACTGCGCCTGCTCCAGTTCCAGCCAAGCAATCTCTCAGGTGCATTAGCTCTCTCTGCTCTGCTTCCTCAGTGGCCCAGGACGTGGCCAACAGCCACGCAGCTGTGGATGATAAAAAGATAACCCGGGACCCAGGATGGATGGCTGGACTGCTGCGATCCTAGCTTGCATGGCTGTAACCCGGCTGTCATGCTAGCCTGTTGCAACAAATTCACTGCCTCTCCTTTCTGAAAGAGAATTCCCAGGGTCACGAGTCTTGCTTTCTGCAACCCCAAATGTTGAGAAAGTTAACCCAAACTATCCTTCAGGAAGTAAACCAGATGCCAGATTGGGCTCTGTGTTGATTAAGGTAATGTTAGTTGCTGGTAGTTACACTCCCAAACTCAGCTGACTTATAAAATAGAAGTGTATCTTACTCTCGCGGGAAGTCGAATCACAGGGAGGGTGAAGGCAGCAACGGGCTCTGCTCTGCACAGTTACCGAGGGCCGCACGCTGGTGGTGACTCTCAGGCCGCTCCAGCGCTGAGGTCCAGCCAGCAGACGGTAGTAGAGAAAATGCAGGAACACATGGGAGGCTTCTGTGGGCCACCCCTGGACGTGGCACACATCACTTCTGCCCGCTCCCTATGGGCAGGACTCAGCCATACGTCCCCGGCTAACAGCAGAGCAGCCTGGAAATCTAGCCTAACTGTGCTCCCAGGGGGAAGAGAGCACAGATACGGTGAATAGCTATGTGGTCCTTGCTATAGACCTTAATCCCGCAGCTGTCAGGTAAGAAAAGAGACTTGTGCTTTTGTAAAGAATCCACATTGCCAATGTGCCTGGGTGAGGTTTTTCTTGTTTGTTTCTGGTCAGAGTACTGTTTCAGAGGCCTCTTAAGGTGTAAGTACAGAAACCTACAGGAAGGAAGTCCTCCTAACAGGAGTTGGGAAAGTTTGATTATTTATTGGACTCTGTGTATGACAGCCAATCATGTCTGCTCACCAAATGAGCTGGGATGAACTGCTGTCATCGATCAGGCAGTAAATCATGTGAAGTCCAAGGCTCAGCATGATCTGGCCACTGATATTTCCCAAGTGTCACCTCCCCTGGGTGTTTCCTCTCCCACTGAGGGTTTCGGCCACACTGGCCTTTTGGTTCCTGAATGCTCTGGTCCTACCTCAGTGCCTTTGCACAAACTCTTTTCATTTCTTAAAATGCACCAGACACACTGATGCCCCCAGCCACCTCCAGCAGGAGGCAGGCCACATTCCAGTCTCTTTAAATCATCTCTCCCCCAGGCCTCCGTGCCCGACAGGGTGGATTTAGGCCTAGTGCCAGGAGATGCTGCCTGTGGGTTAAGCTAAGATTTCATCTTTTATGTGGTGGATAAAGTGCTGCTGATGCCTACAGCCCACCTAATGCATTGGCTTTGTAATAATTTTAATATGGAAATTAAAGAGCAAAAGTTGGCCAGCTTTGTGCTTTTATTAACCACATTTTCTAGGCATTATTACTTTTTCTTTGTTTTGTGCCATTTCCTATCAGTGAGAAATCTGTTTAGTGTATTATTTGCTGTGGATAATAATAGGGTTTGTTTCTGTGCGTGAGCGTGTGAGTACAAGCCACTTAAAAAACTGTGCCTGGACCAGGTTGGCGCTTATAGAAGCTTAAGATGAATAATGCCTTTTTTTTTTTTTTTGGCTACATTCCCCATCCACTGGTACGTTATCATTCTCAGACCACATTCCTTGCTGCTGCTACTTTTCTATCAAGTCGCCCACTGGTGTTTCTGGCCAGAGATCTTTTACTGGAGCTGGAGCGAAGTTTAAGCAAATCAAACACATATTTATCGAACACCTACCTTTTCTTATTGAAGGCTCCTTGAGGCCCTGCAAGAAGGCATTATTTCCCCCCCTCTTTCATCTCCATTCTGCCTTCTGTGTGTTCTCTTACCATCCTCTGGAGCCCCAGCTCCTATGAAAGTCCTGGCACAGCCCGTATTTCCTTGTGGCACTAATTTGAACTATGAGTTGTGCTATTTTTCTCTGTTTCCACCCAGATCCCTAAAAATAAAGGTGCCGGCTGGCTTGAGGATGGCTGGTTTGTCCCCCCCTCAGAGGAAGGTGGAGGAGGGGGGCACTGTTTGGGAGAGGACATCCTGCCCTCCCAATGTCACAGGAAGATGATCGGGAGGCCACATGTCTCCCTGTGAAGAGCAGAGACCAAAGCCTGGTCTGTTGCTTGCTTCCCGTATGGAGCTTCCGGTCTGAAAGCTGAAGGTTGCCCCCCAGAGACCCTGCACGAGGTGGGTGTAAAACTTAGGGAAGGACGCAGCTGAGAGAGAGGTCAGCACCCATGGGTGGCCATGTTCCCACCACGTGGATGATGAGGCTGCTGTGGCAGGTGCATTGCTGTTCCCAGCATGACATCCCTCCTGTCTCCATGCCCTATGCCCAGTGACCCTGCAGTCCTTCCTGTGGGAGCTGGGGGATGGTCTCCTCCAGCAGAGTGGGGATGGAGGCCCTAGGGCTTGTGCTGTCAGCCACGGGGGTGCAGGTGCCCTGAGTACCCTGTTCTTCCAGAAAATAAGACACATGGAGAGCAATACCCTGCCAGCCACCTGGCAGATCTGAAGCCTGAAGGAGAGCTTCCGGCTGGCCCCCAGACCCGTGCATGTCATGAGAATGCTCGCTGCTGCTGGCCACTGAGTTTAGCCCATTTGTTACGCAGCTTTGTTGTAGCAAGAAGTGACTGATACTGTTTGTAAGGGCCTAAAGTGAGGCATGGAGGGCTCAGCACCCTAGTGGAATGAAGAGCCAGCACTTCTGGGAAAGGAAGGGCGGGAGGCTGTGCGGAAGCCCCTGCTGGGGACCCAGGCACCATCAGATGTGCATATAATAGACGCAGCCGCTGATGGCACTTTGAGTCCCTCTCCTCTTAACGTGGAGGAATGGGCAGCATGGGGTCCCCTCACAGTGGGGGGGAGTGTGCATCAGGCTCGAGGCTTTGCGTTGGACAGTCATCCATCCCACAAATAGTTATTCAGCCTGGGGTGTATTCTAGGTGCCGTGCGTACAGTGGTCAACACACCAGACCGCACCCCTGCTCTCTCACAGCTCACGTTCTAGTGATCACAGACGAGCACCCATATCAGGTTGAGCACTTACGCGACATAAATCTGTCTTACCACAAGAGGGACTGCAACATGACTACACAGGGCTGTGTGGACTGAATTGGACTAAATTTAATTTTCTTACTGTCAAGCAGGAATAGAGGCTTGTTAAAATAAAGGATGGGCAGTATAAAACTGAAGTGAGTTTATGCTCACACATATAACTTGTGACCAACCCGGTTCGGGCTGTGACTCGAGCAAGCTCACGCCCCTGTTTCCCTGGCTGCTCTGCTTACCTCCTGCCCTTCCCCCAAGCTGCCTGTGCCATAGAAATGCCCCTCACCCGCGTCGCCAGGAGGAGCTGCGCGTGGCATTCAGTGCCCTAGGACGTTCTCCTGGCCTCAGCTGCTCCACCATTACTACCCCACTTTCATGTAAAAGCCTGCTGCCAAACTGCCTTCCCTCCTTCCCCCTGCCTGCCTTCCCTCTTTCCCTCCCTCCTTCCTTCCTGCCTGCCTTCTTTCCTTCCTTCCTTCCTTCCTTCCCTTCTTCCTCCCTCCCTTCTCCTTTTCCTTCCTTTCCTCCTCTCTCTCTCTCTCCTTCCCTCCTTCCTTCCTTCATTCTTTCCTTCCTCCTACCCTTCCTTCCTTCTTCACACAATAACTACTGGGTCTCAACTCCATGCCCGACCCAACATTGTGCTTTGGGGAAACAATAATGACTAAAAATGGGTCCCAGCCCACATCCTCAGGGGACTGTCTCCCAAGATAGCTTCTAGTCTTCTGCCCCTTTGTTCCTGACACCCAGTCACTGACTCAGAGTCAGAGCCTCCTGTTAGGCCTTGGAGTACAAAGTGCACTGTCCCGAGCATTCCTGCATTTGGTTTTCACATGAATCCTGAAAAGTGTGTGTGGCGACTATTATTATAAAGAGTGGCTGACCCTCGTGTGTGGCTCAGACAAGCCAGCGTGGCCCGAGGGCTCGCAGCACCCCTCAGGGAGGTGTGATCCTTACCCTCTTTGTGCTGCTCAGGAAACTGAGGGATGGAGAGCTTTTGTCATCGGCCCCGCATCTCGGAGTGTGAGGCCGCTCTGGAGGGGAGCTGAGGGCAGGCAGATGGCTGCAGGTGGCACCAGCATTTGAGGCAGGGGGATGGGTCCTGGGAAGACAGGATGGGGCCAGGCCAAGAAAGGGAGTGGGAGGGAGCTCAGGGTGGCCTCTGCCAAAAGCAAATCACTCTGGGAGAAAAAGGGGTCAGCACAGGTGGGGGAGACCATAGGAGAAATTCGAGCACCTTCCATCCCCATGCTAAGCAGCAGTGCCACAGTTGAATAATTCTGATGAAGAAGGTGGTTTTATCTCTCTCAGGAAGCTTGGAAACACTTAAAAACCATCTTGCATTAAAGGCCTCTGAGGCTTATCCTATTTGAATTAGAAAAATGCATGGGATCTCCAGGCTGTGAAATCCCAAAGGCACCTGACTTCTGCTTCCTGACTCCTCTTTGTAATGTGAACTGCAATCATGAAACAATACTTGGCATTTATTTATCCAGAGAATTCTCTTCTCTTTTGTTTTCTTTCTTTCCAAGGAGCTGAAAGCCATTAATAGAACTGATGGTGGTAATTCAGAAGGTGGTAGGTTGCTTTTTATTTTTATTTGAATCATAAAATTATGGCTTGTCCCAAAGTTAAGGACAATCAGAAATAATGCCAAAGAGTTTGTGAATCAGAGAGTAGATCAGTTTCAATCTCCCTGTCATATTCATTTGCGAAAAGTAGAGGGCTAGTCACAGGTGCCTCTGGGTTCTGTGAACCACAGTTGTGCATTCCCACCACCAGTGCAAGGGCTCTGGGGTGCCTCAATCGGACCCTCTAAGTCTGTTCCCCCCACTAGATTCTTTTTATTTTTTAAATCTTTTTATTTATTTATTTAAGTTTACTTATTTATTTTTGAGACAGAAAGAACACAAGCCGGGCTTGGACAGAGAGACAGAAGGAGACAGAGAATCCAAAGCAGGCTCCAGGCTCTGAACTGTCAGCACAGAGCCCAATGTGGGTCTCAAACCCACAGACCATGAGATCATGACCTGAGCCAAATTCAGACACCCAACCGACTGAGTCACTCAGGACCCCCTTATATGTTATTTTCAAATTTTTATTTATTTATTTTGAGAGAGAGAGAGAGAATGCAAGTAGGGGAGGAACAGAGAGAGGGAAAGAGAGAGAATCTCAAGCAGGTTCTACTCTGTCAGTGAGGAGCCTGATGCGGATCTCAAACCCATGAACCATGAGATCATGACCACAGCCAAAACCAAGACTCAGATGCTTAACCGACAGGGCCCCCAGGTGTTCTGCCCTGACTAGATTCTAAGTGTGATGAAGACAGATCCTTGACCCTCGTTCATTGCCATGTTCCAGTGTCTGGCATGCAGAGCTCGGTCAATATGAAGAAATGGATGAATGGATAAAGCCCAGACGGGTGGAGCTTGTGGAGCTGGTGGATTCTCTCTCTCTTCTTCTGGACTTCTGTGCATGGTGCAGGCATGATAAACAGGGCATTTGGGGCAGGAAGGTGCTTGCTTGTGTTTGGGCAGATTAGAGGTTAGCTCGCTGGCAGCTTGGCACCACAGGCCCCCACCGTGGTAGAGGGGACTGGGACTGTGCACTGTGAGGGCTTGGAAACTGGTCTAGCCATGGAGTCAGGGCCTGGAAGGGACTGCTGGGACACCCAGACATAGGGTCTGAGGGGCTGTATCCATCTTAGATCCAATTTTGGCCCTGGAGTTTGTGGAAGTAGCTGAATGGGTGGGCAGCAAGGGGTAGAGCAGTAGGAGGCTGAGGCTGACCTTACGAGAAACACATGGGCTTTGGGGGAAGTTACTGGTGAGGGGTCCCTGGGGTGGGGCTGACCCATCGGAAGCCTGAGGCACAGGAGGGGGCAGATCTGGGATAGGGGAGGAGGAGGCCAGCAAACACTAGGAATGATGTGAAGATTTATCTAGGAATAGGTGTGCCGAGGCCCAAATTTCCCACACTGGGATACAGTTTAGGTGGCCAGCAAACTGGAGTGTGGATCCAGGCAGAGCTGGACTAGACTAGGCTGCCAGGATGGGGTAGGGGTGGGGGGCAATGCTGTGGCTTGGAAATCACAGGGCTCTCACCTGCCCCTGATTCCAGTGGTCTCAACTGGGCCTCAGGATTCTGAGTTGGATGAATATAATCCAAATCTAAAGTATAGAATTATACAAAAATGGGATTATACCTATGTGCCCTACCCTCTTTGGGACTGGCTTCCTTGATCCTGAAGGTTAAGGCCATCATTTTTTAAAAATTTATTTATATTTGTGAGAGAGAGAGAGAGAGAGAGAGAGAGACAGAGACAGAGACAGAGACAGAGACAGAGACCGAGTGCAAGCAGGGGAGGGGCCGAGAGAGAGGGAGACACAGAATCTGAAGCAGGCTCCAGGCTCTGAGCCATCAGCACAGAGCTTGATGCTGGGCTCTAACTCATGAACCCACAAGATCATGACCTGAGCCAAAGTCAAACACTTAACTGACTGAGCCACCCAGGTGCCCCAAAGCCATCATTTTATTGAACTGGAGACAGCTAGTTCATGAGACCCAGGTGAGCCCCAGAAGCATGTGCCGTAGAGCAGGGGTTCTGAGGCATGGTCCCAGAATGATGAGTGTCAATTAAAGAGAGTATTAACTTGGGGTAGGCTGGGGAGCCCTTAACTCATGCTGGAGGGAACTTCAAAATCTGACAACAGTATCGGGTTGGCAGTGTTAACTATCGAGTCTGAGGAAGTGATTCAGTGTGGAAGAAATGGATAAATGAGGACCAACCTCTGGCCATGAATGGTGGAAGGCAAGTAAGACCTGCACGGGAAGATACCAGAGCACTGTGCTTGGCACAATGTGGAAGGAGGGTTGGGATGGCAGTGGGAGGGTAAGAGATCCCTGTCCCACTGGGAAATGGGGAAAGAGTGCCAAAGTACGAAGCAGTGGTGTGTGGCTTTAGAAGTGTTCTGGTCCCAGACACAAATGGAAGGCGTTCTTCTTGTCTGCTGGACACAGACGAGGGCTTTGCTAGTTGGCTTCTGTGGCAGGGACTTCCATCGGCAGCCAGGGCACCAGATTTCACGTGGTACTCAGGGAGAACAAAGATGAAAGACCCTGATTTACTGCCAGCTCTTTTTTCTCTCCCCAGAGAGTGTCTCATTGTCTCCTTGAATCCTTCCCTGCCTGATGTCATCCTCATGACTGCATCCCTTCCTCCCAATCTGGTCATCTCTACTTTTGTTACCCAGACTCCCATTTTTTATTTATTATGCATTTTCAGCACAGAGCCTGACGTGGGGCTTGAACTCAGGGACTGTGAGATCACGACCTGAGCCAAAATCAAGAGTCAGATGCTTAACTGCCTGAGCCACCCAGGTGTCCCCGAACTCCCATTTTTTGTATAAGCTCATATGACCATGTGACTACTGTTATAGACCGTTACTTCCATCACAATGCTTCCTGACCCACAAGACAGACACTGGCTCCTCCATGTCCCAGCCCCTTCAGGACCCATCTTGTTCTTCTGAGCTCATCTCATGACACCCCCTTGTCGGCCTCTGTACTGGACCTGTCTCAGGAGCCTCTTCAGATGCTCTTGACTTTACCTGTCTACCTGTCTTCAGGGCCTTCTTCCAGCTGTTTTGGCCAAGTCTGCCAGCTAGATGTGGGTGGTCAGATGGGATGTGTTACACAGTCCTGACTCATTCTGCCAGAAGACATCTTGGCAATCTGCATGTGATACTCCATTCTTCACCACTGAACAAATAGAATGAGCACATGAATACCAGGAGGGCTTAAGAGCCCCATGCTCAGAGGAGCTCCCTGCTTGGTTTAATGCTCTGCCCTGGCTGCCTTCAAATTTTTAATATTTGTACAAGGGTTCTTGCATTTTCATTTTGTGCTGGGCCCCAGCTGCTCCTGTTATGTGGATTTTGACCAAGCTCTGGCAGACACAACCTGACTGCTCCTCACTTATGTCCAATGCCTCTTGTTTCTTGCCCTAGAGTTTCCCTGCCGAAGCTCAAGTATCAGGCAACTTTAGAACTGGGGGTGTTGCTTACGTCCCCTCTCCTTGGGGTGAACTCTTGAACAATGGGATATAGGAGTGTAGTAATAAGTTTTTCTCTCTTCTCCCCCCTCCTCGCCCCTCCACTCCAGGATAGACCATCCTGAGATGCACAGGATGTGGCTTATGGGAAGATGGTCCTGTAAGGTGCACAGATCTGTTGTCCTTAGCAGTGACCAGCTCAGTGGCATTTTGGTTGCCCTCCTTCCCTGGCTCAGTCCCTGGCTTCTCCTGCTTCGGCGCCTGTACCCTCTAAAAGTCAAGGAGCACTCATCGGTGATTGCTGTGTTGGTCAGGGGGAGTCACTGATGAAAAGTCTTAGCGAGACAGGTACTGCCAATCTCTGTAGAGGCCTCTTCTAGCACCTCAAAGGTGTGTTAAGGTTGGAGACTGCTGTATGGGCTGGGTAGGAGGCAGGGTCCCCATGTCACCCTGCCTAGGTTTGAGTCCAGTCTCCTCTACTGCTTAGTCATCAAAATTGAAAGACCTTTGAGCTGGCATTTGACCTCTTTAATTTCAAATTCCTCTACAGACTGGAGATGTTAATAATATGCAGCTCAAGGGGTTGTTGGAGATTAAGTAAAAAGTTAGCACGGGGACTGGACTTGAGAGCCCCTCCTCTACCCATCAGCAATTACTATTATTCTCATCTATTGGCCAAAACTTGCCTTTCAAGGCAGAGACTCAGTCCTGGGCCCCTGGGCCCTGAAGCTGCTGAATGTACAGATTCTCTGTCCAAAGGAAGGAAATGACGGGGTGCTCAGGGGCCTCTGAGGATGGACAGAGGTGGCCTCCAAAACCAGGTTTGTCATGTATTGGCACATTGCCTACAATGGCTTTCATTGTATAGAAAACAAGGAGACTTATGTTTTGGGGGGGTTTTGGGCAAAAATCCTCCTTGCCTGTCACAACATGTATTTTTTATAGAAGATGTGGCATAAAGGGTCCTGAACACCAAGAGATAGATTATTTATTAGAAAGTATTTTAAAAGTTTAAAACACAGTCTTTGTTTTTACTCAAGAGAGTATTAAGTAAAAAGCTTGTATCAGCAGCCCTTGGCTGGTGAGTCTCCCTCCATCGGAGCAGACTGTAGTCCCCTCCCCATTCTGAGTGGGGTATTGGGGGTGGGGTGGGGAGAGGTCAGCTGACCATAGGAGCCTTATCATTTGTGTTCCTGGGGGGCTGGGCTTCCTTTATAACGTTTCCCCCCACTCCCAAATCGCTTGCTAGAACTTATATAAATTATCTCTTGGGAACAAAGTGACTTCAGGTCTCCTGGTACCCGTGGGCCCGATCCATATGTTCAGAGATGAACGCTGGGTTATCACATGCACACGGCCAAGAAGCCTTTTAGCAGAGTGAGTCAGGATTTTCCAAAATTTCCTTTGGCACCACAAGCTACTTAATAGTTGGGGTGGCAGCAGGAATAAGAATAAGGACAGGAGGAAATCACACCAGCAGTGATGGCTCTGTACTGAGCATGCTCCTTTGTTATTTTCCATTCGCTATGTTATGTTGGGCATTCACTGCTCTTCATAAAGAAGAAACCAACTCAGAGAGGTTAATGATTTGTCGGAGATAGCACAGGATTTAGAAGCAAAATGCTGAGCTGGGATTCACATCCGAGTTTTGTTCTGATCATTCTGTTAACTCTCCATTTTCATTGTTAGGCCATTTGCCCCTCTTGGGTGTCACAGGGACGGGAGGAGACAAAGTCCATAAAATGTCTGGCACTTAGTAGGACGATGCTGCCTGTTACTTTTTTCCTCCAATCTGTCCAAGCTCCTGACCATTTGGTCCTGCCTTTCCCACTTTGATACAGACGGTAGCTCTGCCTCTTGAAACATCATGTTCTGCATCCAGCGTTTTGGAGGAAATTATTTATTTCCCATTACTATCTTTCCAGAGGGGCCCAAACTCCCTCTTGCTCTGGCTCACTTTTCCGTATCATTGCTGGAGGCTCCTGGATCTGGCCTCCCATCGTTCCTGCTCTGCGGGGCATCAAGGGGAAAGTGGCTTCCTTCTGCAGACTTCTGGGCCAGCAAGCACATCGCTCACCTGGGAGCAGTAGGTGGAGACAGGATGATCGCCTGTCATCCTGGGCAGGGAGCCTCTGTGCCCGCCAGCCACACTGTCCACGGCTGACCTACATCCGTTGTGCTGGTACGTGTAGTGACTACACTGTAGATCACAACCCCAGAGAGCTCAGGAACGGACAGAGGGAGAGTGGCTAATAACAATTACCTCGATGGTAATCATACCATTTCCTGATTGCTTGCTAGTGCTAAACACTAGAACTAAGCATTCTATTTACCTGGGCTGTCTCCTCAAATCCTCAAAATAACACTATTCAATAGGCACTTTGATTTCTGTAATGTCCCTGTCAGCACTGAGAGCAGTGCCCCAGAGATAGAAGGGGACTCAGCTCATATTTGTTAAATCTTGAATGAATCTCCTCTCTCATGGAAGCCAGAGAGGTTTAGTGGCTTGCTTAAAGTCACACAGCAAGTGTAGATCTTCACCGAGGGAATCTGAATCTGGTTTGTTCTCTTAGCCACTATACAATACTGTCTCCTATTAACCAGGGGCTAAATGAGGGGCAGGAAGTCTCCGTAGGGGAGCCCGAAACTTCCAGTCAAGACCTGAATTTGAATCCTAACATGGCCACTTAATACTTTTGAGCAAATCCCTTAACTCTCAGGGACAGGTACTGCTCATTGGCCAATCCCCTGCAGCCTCCATTCTAGAGATAGTGTTATGGGTTGAACTGTGTCCTTCCCAATTTCATGTGTTGAAGTCTTAACCCCAATGCCTTAGAATTTGACTTTTTTAAAATGTTAATTTCTTTTTGAGAGAAGAGAGAGCAGGGGAAGGGCAGAGAGAAAGAAGCAGACAGAGAATTTGAAGCAGGCTTTGAGCTGTCAGCACAGAGCCTGATATGGGACTAGAACTCACCAACTGTGAGATCATGACCTGAGTCAAAGTCAGACACTTAACCGACTGAGCCACCCAGGTGCCCCAGAATGTGACTTTCTTTGGAATAGCGTCTCATGGAAGCAGTCCAGTTAAAAAAGCTGTTAGGGAGGACCTGATGCCTTATCAAAAGGGAAATCTGGATAAGTTGTAAGGAGAAGAGATGATGTAAAATGACACAGGGAGAGGGGGCGGACTGCCTCCCCAAACCGCAGATAGAGCAGCCTCCCTGGCAGCCGCAGAAGACAGCCACCCCGCGGGCACCCTGACCTGGGACATCTAGCCTCCAGACTGTTGTGCAAGCCGCCTGAGCTGTAGCACTTTGTCTTGACACCCCTAGCACCAAAACAGGCAGCGGAAAGGACTCTGCAGCGAGGACTGGCCAGGTGATGTGACCTTGGCAATGAAACGTGAGGGAAAAGGGTGCTGGCGGGGCTGGGAGCTTCTGGGAGACCTTGCTTCCCTGGGAGAGGCGGCTGGTGTCACCAGCACCCGTCTCCCCTTCATCCTGCCTGACTGCAGAAGGGGCATCCGTCGTTTTAGGAGGGTCGGATAGAGCACCTGAGGACCACAGGGATGCCCTCTCCATCTGCAACCTCCTGCTTCTAGGCTCCTTGTTTTGTGAGAAGATGCGCTCCTCCTTCCTTAACCAAGTGTTCAGGCTGCGGGCCACTGGCAGGTGTGCAGACCCCTGACGTGCTCTTGTGCACGGCGTGTCTGATCACATTCAGGGGCCTGCTGTGCCTGCTGTGAGGGGTGAAACACCACGTGAGCTGTGAGTTACCTGCACCACCCACAATGCCCCAAGCCATCATTGCGATCTAGAGCCCGGTCCCAGCCCCCCACTCACAGAGCCCTGGCTTCCCCACCAACCAGCCAGATGGCCTGCAAGACGTTCTGTTTCTGGTCATTTAGCCTGATTATTATTTAAAGCTGGAAAAAGGCCTGGAGATGGGCAGACCAGGCCCTGAATCCGGGTGTCCTTGCATCCCTGAACAGGCTCCTTCGGCGCAGGCCCCGCGTGGGCTCGGAGACTCACGTGAGCGTCTATGGCTAAGAGCTGACTGCCTAAAATGCCTTTTTATCTTATTTTATTTATTTATTTATTTATTTATTTATTTTATTTTACTTAGTTTTATTTTATTTTTTAAATTAAAAAATGCCTCTTGACTTAGGGCTCAGCCTAAGGCACCCCATTTCCCCCACTGTCTGAGCAGATGTGGTCCTGTTTCTTCCACGTCTCTGTCTCTGTCTCTTCTGAGCACGTGCATGGTCTGGCTGGTGCTGCTGGGCCTTGTTTTCTTGTCTTGTTTCCCTGCCCCCTTAAATAACAATAGTTACCACCGCTGACTGCTTATGGTGTGCTAGACACTGGAGAGTTCTCCTCAAATATTGTCTTACGTAACAATCGCAGTGACACCATGGTGTTGGCATGACCATCCCCATGTGTAGATGCACTGTTCAGGATTAAGCCACTTCCTCTGGGTCACCCAATGGAGCCAGCTTTCTCCTGACCATGTGATCAAAGGCCTTCAATTCAGTTTAAATTAAGTCAATAAATCTTCAGTTCTGGGTGCCCTCCTGGGCCCTGGGGATAGAACTGTGTTATGGTCTGGGTCTGGATGCTCATGTCTTTCCCCACCCTTTAATTCATACATTGACATCCTAATGTCCAATGTGAAGGTACTAGGAGGTGGGGGGGGGCCTTTGGGTGGTCATTAGGTCATGGTGGCAGGGCCCTCGTGAGTGGGATTAATGTCTTTATGAAAGGGGCTCCATGGAGCTAGCTCACCCCTTCCATATCATGTGAGGACACAGGTCTGTGACCATTCTGGCAGCCTGATCTGGGACTTCCAGCCTCCAGGACTATGAGGAAAGAAGTTTCTATGGTTTAGAAGCCACCTGGTCTGTGGTATTTTGTTACAGCCCCTTGGATGGACAAAGACGAGTGAGACGTTTTGGCCACTGACCTCAAGGAGGTGACCATCCCGAAGAGAAGCATCACCTAAGGCATGCGTGGTGCAAAGGTCATGGGCATACCATCTAGAGTCAGAGAGTCTGGGCTCAAATCCTGGCTCTGCCACCCACTGGCTGTGTGACTTTGGGCAAAGTATTTTATCTCCGTGTGCCTTGGTTTTTGTATCTGTAAAATAGGGATAACAGTAATCCTCCCCTCATGGATTGGTGTGAGGATTAAAGTAGTTAGTACATGCCAGCCGTTGGGAACACAACACCTTTTAGCTGTGGCTATTTTTATTTTAATTTCTGCACCTGTGTCTGCACAGGTGTGTCCATCTGCTCACCTGTCTTACCTCATCGAGTCCGGTGGCTGGGGCTGTCAGTTTCAGAGCTGGTCGGCTCACCTTGCACGGGCGATGGTCTCTAGCCAGCTGCTATTTACCGAACAGCTCTAGAAGTGAGGCCAACAGAAGTTTGTCACCTGTTTCTGGTAGAGTAGGAAGAGGGCCCGTCTTGTGCCTCCCTCCAGCACTATTACAACGGGTGGTGGGCTTTGGGCAGTTTTTCACTCTTCTCTCCACGCAGCTCAGCTATGCGTCTGTGCCTGTGAATACATGATGGGTGTTTTGTTTTTATTTTTTTAAACATTCATTTTTGAGAGACACAGAGAGACAGAGCATGAAGAGGGGAAGGGCAGAGAGAGAGGGAGACAGAGAATCTGAAGCAGGCTCCAGGCTCTGAGCTGTCAGCCCAGAGCCCAATGCGGGGCTCAAACCCACCAACCGTGAGATCATGACCTGAGCTGAAGTCGGACGCTAAACCGACGGAGCCCCCCGGGCGCCCCCAGGACAGATGTTTTAAGCTGCTGCGATTTGTGCATGTTTGTTATGTAGCAGTAGCTGATTAAGATGCTGGCTTCTAATACAAGGTCTGTGTGACTTTGTTTGAGTCATTTTACTTTCCTGGTGTCAGTTTTCCTCTGTCTCTAAAATAGCAAGAATTAGATACATTTTCTTTTCCAAAATATCGATTTGTTTCTATTCCCAAAATGGAAACCAGGGTTCTAGGGAATGGACACCCTGTGAATCTTTCTTCTACCCTACATTCCCTTTGAATTTGGTTGTTTGGGCTCTGACCTAAATATAAATAAATAGAGAGTGACCACTTATTTCCTTCCTTCCTGAAGGAAGAAAAAGACAAAGGAGAGGATACTAACCTGTGTTAAGCACCTGCTTTGCATGTGGTGTTTTGCAAGTGACAAGTGACATTTGCTTAAATTTGTAGGATGACCCTGAGGTGTGTTTGATTATCTTTGCCTTGTAGATGGGGGGCTCTTAAGGCCTAGGCGTTGTGCCCTGTCACTTATGGCACATTCTACTGGCCAAGGTAATTCTCAAGGTGAGCCCAATTCAAGGACATGAGGAAGGAGACACCATCTTCAGGTAGGTGTGGGGGTGGGGGTGGGGAGAGGGGACTGGCAGCATCCATTGCAGGGTGCACAGATCCGGAAAGGCCTTAGATTTGGGCCATCGGCACAATCAATCTGCCCCAACTCCTAGCAGGAATAGCCTAGTTATTAGGTATAAAGAGGGAGGTCTTCATGAGGACGCAGACTGCCAGCCCCGGCTCCCAATCAGGTCTAGGACTAGGGTAGAGCTGGTAGAAGTTAAGTGTTGAGATGGAGGCATCTAAGAAGACGGTTCCAAGCTGACGGTACCGTGAACACCATGTTCAGGTCCAGGTAGAGGACGTACCGCAATGGAAAGACGTGTCCACGTTGATGAGCGGGCAGTCGGATCGCAGCTCTCGGGTGGGGAGAATTGTCTGCCAGCGACACTTTGCGCTGCCTGTCGGAGTGCACGACCCTCCCCCCGTCCCCACCCTGCCCATTCACTTGTGACGGAATCCGTGCCAGAGGCAGGCTTTCTTTAAAGAATATGAAAGTAATATGTGAGAATTAAGCAAAATTGGTATAATACAGTAAAATGGAAAAAGAAAGTAAAACAAATCTCCCAGTTGCATGATCCAAAGTTCATCACTGTTAACGTCCTAATTCAGTTTTCTAGCCACTTTTCCTCTCCTGCTTATTTAGCTATTTTCATACAGTCCTCCCAGGATGAATAAGCATTTTAAAAGCCATTGTCTGTGAGGGGACCCCTTTTATGTTCTGATTGGTTTTGTCACTTTATGGAACATTATTTTGACTATAATAATTCAAATTCTATCTAAATATCATCATCTCTATTATCATCTTATCTATCTATATATCATCTATCAATTTATCTATTACCTATCTATATAATCTATTATTCTTTTACCTATTATCTATCATCTATATGTCACCTATCATTCTACATTTATTATCTATCTATCTATCTATCTATCTATCATTATCTATTTATCATCTGTCATCCTATCTACCTGTCATCTATCTATGTATCTATCTATCTATCTAATATCATTTATCTAGGGATCCAGAACTTGAAAGGCTTTGCTTTCTGTTTGCAAAGGTAAAAATAACAAAATGACTAGTCCAGAGCACAACATAAACAAACAGTAGATGTGTGAGTTCCTGACCAGGAAGGTTGGAAGCTGGTCCACTTCAGATGTGGCAGCATCCTGCGTCTTTGGGCCTGTGCTGACCCTCTCCTGGGTTCGGCACAGCTTAGTATTGGAGCATCTGGTCAAGTTTTCACACCTTCTAACTGATGTGAGTTGGGTTAGATATAGCTTAGGCAACTTGCTCCAAGTTTTTAGAAAAAAATAGATATATATTTGGTTATAAAAGCACTGAACATCAAATCTACAGTTTGGTTAGCTTCAGGCACCTTGCTGTCCAGTAGATCAGTAGATCTCTAGGATTTATTTGTCTTATATACCTGAGACTTTGTGTTTCTCAGATTCTTCCTCCATTTCTTCTTCTCCCTATTCCCAGCACCCCCCATTCCACTCTCTGCTTCCATGACCTTGACTATGTCCAATGCCCCATGTAAGTGGGATCATGTACTAAGGGTTCCTCTGTGTTTGGCTTTTTTCCCTTAGTGTATAGTCCTCCAGCTTCATCCAGTTCTTTCCAAACTCAACAAGTTGTACAGGTGAAATATGTATGGCTTAGAAACCAAGAGTCAGATCTCCACCCGGTGCTTTCTGTGGGTGGTGCTGCTTTCTGCGGGGTGTCCCTTGTGTGCTCCTGTCTGACATCTCTATCATAGGCAGTGCTCTTGTGTTGCTACAGCTGTCCTCGGACTCTCAGACCCTGTCTCTTTCTGTGCCTTGGGGGACCCTGGCTCGGGTCCAAGTGGGGTGAGTGTGGGAGAGTGAGCAGACAAGCTCTCCCAGTGGGATGGACACTTGAAACCCACTTAATGCAAGAGCCTCTTCCAGTTTGGGTATTTTTTAATGTTTATTTAATCTTGAGAGAGACAGAGACAGAGCATGAGTGGGGGAGGGGTAGAGAGAGAGGGAGACACAGAATCCAAAGCAGGCTCCAGGCTCTGAGCTGTCAGCACAGAGCCCGAGGCGGGGCTTGAGCTCACAAACTGTGAGATCATGACTTGAACTGAAATCGGACACTTAACTGACTGAGCCCCCCAGGCGCCCCATCGGTTTGGGTTTAACAGTACATTGAACTGCTGCTTTGAAACAGACCCGTGCTTCCTGCATGTCACACAAAATATCCGCCACAGCCTCAGCCATGCAGCGCACAACCCTCCTCAACTGTTTTCAGGTTCTGTCCCAAGATGCCAAAGGCATTGATGTTTTTGCATAGTTATGATCACATTGCCCAATAATCCTGAAATCTTATCTCACTTTCTATTTTGCAGTATTTCCTGGGGCTCTTTCGTGTTCTAAGCGGGAGGGGGGGAGTCATTTTTCATGGCTGCGTAATATTCCACCACCTGAATACTTTTAAAATACTATTTCCTTATAATTGAACATTCAGGTTGTTCTTGACATTACTAGTATCTATAGTGAAAACTTACACATAACCTTTTTTTTTTCCTTCCAAATTTAGGATCTCTTCCTTGGGATAGATTCCCAAAAGCAGGATTTAAAAAAATAAATAAATAACGGTTGGTCATTAAAAAAAAAAGACTTGTGGAAGACTTTTCTAAATCACTCTCCCAAAAGATGCACCGATGTGACCTCCCACCAGTGATAGACCAGCGTGTCTGCTCACTGCCAAGAGGTAGCGATTTCGGGAGTTACTTTGAACAGTGGAAGAGGGCTAGCATGGGGAGCTTCAAAGGTGTTGTGGATGAAAGACATGATTTGAAAGGCGATATCGAGGAGAGAGGGAGACAATCGGCAGAACTGGTGAGGAGGAGGTTCAGCTGGGGAAACAGAAGAGTGGATTTCATGGACTTCACAGGGTCTCGGGCTCTACCCTGCCAGGTGCAGCATGCTTCCTGGGAACTCCTTCCCAGCCATCAACCTCAAGTTCCTCCTCCTCTGGGAAGCCCTCCTGGACTCCAGGTAGAGTGGAGGTGACACTCCCTGCCTGTGCGCCTGCCCTGCTGTCCTCTGGGTGGCACTAAACACATGGGACCACAGTTCTGTGTGTGTTCCCGCTAACCCAGGAGCTTTTTAAGGCAGGGATCACATTTTACTTATTTCTATTCCCCTGTTCCTTGGTGCCTTGCTCATGTAGGGGTCACCTGAGGGCTGTTGACAGATGATTAGATCAAATGGACCCTCTGTCATTTTGACTTGCTCCGTCCCAGTGGCTGTCTATCGTGGCTCACACAGATTTCCCATGCCCAGCCAGTGACTGCAATATCCAGTTGAACGTTCCCTCTCACCTCTTACCTGGCTTCTGGTCTCTGTCCTGCCTTTCCCATGCTCACATGCAAGCTCAGAACCATTCAGGCCCTGGGGTACCTCCTGATGGGCTGATTAAGTTGCTCACTCAACAAAGACTTGCTGAGCACCAACTATGTGCCTGGCATTGTTCCAGGAACTGGGGGAGCGGTCATGCGCGAGACAGGCTGTCCCTGCTTCCACAGGTTCACCTTCCCACTGGGGTGAGGGCCCAGACATCCCTGGTAGTTTTCAGGGCAGTGAAGGGGGTGTGAGGTGGGGGTGTGGGGTGCCCTGCTGGGACAGGTGGTAAGGGGAAGTCTTACACTCAAGCTGAGGTCTGGATGATGAGAAGACATCAGTCACAGAATGCCTTGAGGGCAGAGAACTCTGAGCAGAAGGAACAGGTCCATGCAAAGGTCCATGACATGGTAAAATCCTGGCACATCTGGGAAGGAGAATGATGAGGCTAGATCACAGGACATGAGAAGGCATGGAGCGGAAGATGAGGGTACCAGAGCCCAGATGACTAGGGGCCTCGAAGGTCAGAGAAGTTTGCTTTAATCTTGAGAGCAAAAGAAGGGAGTGGGAGTTCTAAGGACATGATTAAATTTATGTTTAAAAAGATCATCTGCTTGCTGTTTGGAGAATGCAGAGCAGACAGAAAGGAACATTCCTGGGAGACCAGTGAGGAAGGTCTTGCCAGCTTTTGAGGCAAGGGGTGCAGGGCAGGAGATGGCTGTAAGTCAGGTTCTTGTAGCAGATTCTGGGGATGCCAGGCTGGGTCTGAGGTGTTTGGTCCACATGTATAGGTGAATGTAGTGTTTTAGAAAACACTCGAGGAGGAATAGGGATTTTTCTTTTCCCCCCCCAGAAGGTTGGGAAAGAGCCAAGATCAAGAATTCTTCCTACCATGCTAGACCTTCCAGGTCTGGACCTGTGTCTTCCCTTCTCCCTTCTGGCCCAGAGCCCATGGTCTCATGTTTGAATCCTAGCCTATGGAGACTATGGTGCATTCCAGATACATGCTCTGCTGACACACATCTGTCCTTCCTGACCCATTCCCATTTGTACCCTCTTCTGGTTGCCACGTCAGACTTCCTCCCCTCCCTCTACAGTTTGTTCCCTAACCTGCACTACCCCCCTCTCACCCTGCCCGCCCCCCCCCCCACCATTCCTAAAGTCTGTCCACTTCAAGTCTGCAGCACCGCTACACAGCTAACAGCTATGGGCCATAGCTGATCAGGTCTC
>PISW01008352.1:0-74938 GCA_004023785.1 Mungos mungo
TCGGGGCGGGCGCTGGCGGTGAGACGAGGCCAGGAAGGGTGAGGGCCAGGGATGCGAACACGCCCCGGCCTGTAGGAAAGGTGCTCTCCGGGACGGGAAATACCTTCATCCCGTTGATGCTTTCATGGCCTCGAATGTTCTTGGGTGTCTCTCTGGGCATTTCCTTCAAGACCCAGAACACAAGCGACAGACAGCCATCATTACCTTATAGACATCTTAACCTGTCACCACCCACCTTGTGCCTCTGCGTCGGCTCTGAATTTCTTTTGCCTGTTTCCAAACAGTGAGTTAACTGCCAGCCGAGGAAGACGCAGCCTCGTCAGGCAGATGTGGAGCGTGGTGCTCTCGGTGCCCTCTTGCCACCGTCTTTGGCTTAGGGAACAGCCTCCTGCTGGCCCCCGAGGCGGTGTGGCAGGGGTTTCCTGGTCCTGGACGTGCGTGGACAGCTGCGGCCCCAGGGCCAGGAGGCACGCTGCGGCTCCTCCCGCCGGCTCGTGAGCGTCGGCCTGTGGGCCGTTCGGGAGGCAGACAGCAGCCTCTGGGGGCGTCCCAAAGCCCTGGCGTGAGCCTCAAGTAGCAGGCAGAGCCCTCGTGGGGACACGAAGCAGGGCCGTGACCGTCCTGGGGGAGAGCCCACCAGGGACAGAGCTTTGGTCTTTCCCTCCTGCTGCCAGCCCTTGAGCCGCATCCTGAGGTTTTCACTTCCGGCTACAGCCCAGCAGGTCCACTGAGAGCCTGGTACGGGCCGCCCTCCTGCCCGGCTCCTTGAGAGGGCAGCCTTCCTGCCGGCCCCTGTGCGGCCCGACCTGCACGTGTAATGCCTGACCCCGGGGATTGGATCAGGATTGCATGTGTGTGTGGTTCCGTGTCTGTATGAAAGGAGGATGCTCAAGCGAGTGGAGTGTTGTGCCTCACCCTTGGCAGGGCACCTCCAGAGCCTGCAGCACCTCCAGAGCAGGCTTCGCCGAGGGCCCCGGACCTGGAGCAGGACCGGAGGCGGCTCCTGGAATCGAAGCAGGAGAAGATCCAGCGGCTCCGGGAGCAGCTGCGGCAGGAGGAGGAGGAGGAGGAGGCGCTCCGGCTTCAGCAGCAGAAGGAGAAGTCTCTCAGGTCCTGCCCCCGCCCCCCGGCCTGATGCAAGCTGCCTGGGTCTCACGGTGCCCTGGGGAGGAAGGGACACGCTCCTGCCGGCCCGGAGGCCGTGGCGCTCGGTGGCCTGTGTGGAGGAGCGGGCCTCCTGGTTCTTCTCTTTGGGAGGGAGTTGGGGGGCGTGATAATTGTGGCAGAGCTGACATTCTGAGAGGTGCCCTGGGTCCGCGTGCCTTGCATCTGCTCGCTGGTTTCGTCCTGAGAGTGGTTCAGCCGCCCCACGTCCCAGGGCCCGCCGGGCGCGTGAAGAAACGGGGCACAGAGGGTTGTATTGGACTTGTCCCAGGCTTTGGAGCTAATAAGCAGCGAGCCGGGGGCGCCCAGGCAGTTCAGTTGGCTGAGCGACCGACTCTCTGCGTCAGCGCCGTTAGGACCCAGCGAGACTGGGGGGGACCACACGATGCGGGGTGAGGTGCTGTTTCCCGGGACCGGGAAGGTCCGCTTGGGTTCCTACTCTGTGTCGCTGGCTGGGCGGCCCTCATCCAGTAAGACAGTTGAGGCCGGGCCGGCCTGCGTGTCCTTGTGTGAACACCTGGAGGTTATTTTCATAAGAAAAGGCCGTCCAGGGCTGGCGCGTGGCCTCGGTGTCACCAGGCGCCTGGTGGTCCTTTAGTCTCTCGGCCACTTGCATGCTGCTTACTCTGAGGGTCTCCTCACAGTCCAGTGTAGGGGCCGCGTCCCCCCATCGTGCCTGTGCCGCCGGCAGGGAGCAGAGGCAGTTGAATGCGAGATGGGTAACCTCCAGCTCCTTCCGTCCCTTTTAAGGTGTTTTCTTGGAAACTTCACCCAATAATTTCCACTCTTATTTCACTGGTTACTTTTGGTTGCAAGGGAAACTGGGAAATATAGTCCTTTAGCTGGGCCTCTTTGCCTGATGGAATGAAATCAGGGCCCCTTTGGGAAGGCAGCTGGGGAGACCAGCCCCTGACAAGGTGCTCGGCCAGTGCCGCAGGCCCCGGAGGGGACAGGGCCACAGACGGGTGCTCACAGCGCTGTCCCTCACGCGGCAGCGCAGCTGAAGGCTAAACCTTCTCCTCTTGGACAGAACATCCCAAAGCGGTAGACTTGTTTTTATAGCATACATAGCAAAGAGTGGATAACGTGTTTATGTTCAGAGAAACTGATAGAAACCCCACACGCAGCATAGGCTCTGTGGCCCCCGTCTGCCCCGTCACCCTCCTGGGTCCCCTGCCAGGCGGCGTCCCCCTCTCCAGCCAGATGGAGATTGGAGCAGGATGCGACGTCACTGACCTTGACAGGCAGCGCCTAGGACGACATCTTGGCAGCGTCTCCTCCCCTCTTCCTGAGCACTCCGGGCCTGGCCCACAGTGCTTTCCGGCCCTCGCCAAACCTCCAGCTCCAGAGGGCCGTCCCCTTTGGTTGTGGTGAAGCCTCCACATCCCCAAAGTATCTGACCCAGGGCCTGAAACACAGTAGTTGCTCAGTAAATGGCAGCTCTTGATTTTAAGTTGAAATCCGTGGTCTCCGTGGCCTCTCCGAAGTGTTTTCTGTAGGCAGTGCCTCGTCAGACTCACTACGAAACAGTTCATTACGAGAGCCGTTTCTGCTTACGCGTGAGCCTTTCTAAGGGGTGGGGCCACCTCTGCTGGGAGACTTCCTCTGGGTAGGAATTTCTGGAAGCCACGGCCGACCTTGTAGCAAATAACTTCTTGAATGAGAAGGAAGGCAGGCAGGCTGACCCTTAGTTTCTTCAGTCATAAAATGAAGAGATTAGATTTAGTTGTGAGATGAAGAGACGGAGCTGTGAAATGAAGGCTAAGGCCTGTCAGGGCCCTCCCGGCTCGAATGGTCTGCGGTGCCGCCGTGAAACGGAGCCGTGGGACAAAGAGGGGGTTTCTGGGGGGATCTGGAAGGGAGGATTTTTATCTAACTCGAATTTTCTATCAGGATGGAAGAGAGCAGTGGTGTAGGTAACTTGAAACAGAAGATGACCCTGAATCCTTTCTGGCTTTGGAACTCACTAGGAAGCTTTTCTAAGAAATTGTCTTCTGAACCGTGTTTCTCTTAGGCTCAAATTCCCTGAGTGCCCAGCACCCAGCCCCTGGTCACGGGGGGCTGCATGGGCAGGGGGGGGGTCTGCCCCAGAGGAAACGCCTACTGTGGTTTGTCTGTTAAAAACTGGCGCCTGCTTGTAGGTTTGGGGCTGGGCGAGCTGTCCCGCTTGGGCAGCGGGCACGGGGCACCTGCCTCGTGTCAGCTGCTGCTGCGCCACAGCTCGGATAGACCCGGGTGTGACACCCGATTCTGCCTCTGGAGAAGCTCCCAGACTTGTCTGGAAAGCAGACCTACGAAAGATGACTTGTGATGCATGGTATAGAGTGGCGAGGGATAAGGAAGGGCTTCCTGTTCAGGGTGATGGAGACAGAAAGGCTGAGTGGTGAACTTGGAGGGAGTTGGAAAGGCCTCTGGAGAGGAGGGAGCCGGGTGTCGGTGGCAAGGATGGGTCTGTCGGGTAGAAGAGGGGCTTCTGGGGAGCGGCGCCAGCGTGAACTCCCAGAGGCGAGGAGCAGCGCGGTGGGGTTGGGAGGCGGCGGCTGCTCTCCGGGGGCAGCGAGGGGATGTGGCACCGGAGCCGGGCTGGGGTCAGGCGGTGTCTGCACTGGAGCCGATGCTGCCCCGACGTGCACTTCGAGGCAAGGGGGGACCTCTGGCAGTGTGTCATCTGCTTCCTGCGGCAAAGAAAGGGTGGGGCCCACGGCCCCCTCTTCATAGGGGACGTGTGACAGGGAGGCAGCAGGACTCAGACTCAGGAGACCTCGCAGGCGAGCCGCGGGCTTGTGGGGGCCGGGAGGCAGGCTTATGAACAGAAGAGCCGTTCCCCCAGCAAGCTCACCTCCCCCCCCCCCCCCCAGTTCCCCGAAGGAGCAGCTGCGCCAAGCCGCCGAGGAAGAGGAGACGCGGATGAGAGAGGAGGAGGGCCAGCGGCTGGCCCAGCTCCGGGCCCGGGTGCAGACCAGCGCGGAGGCCGACGCGGCCCGGATCAGGTGGGGGTGCGCCGCGAGCCGCCCGCCCCGTGCGGTGCCCGCTGGGCGCCCGGGCCTGGCCCATGCCCTCTGTTTGTGTGCTCAGGGCCGAGCAGGCGGCCTCCCTGCAGAGGCTGAGGGAAGAGCTGGAGTCTCTCCAGAAGGCCGAGCGGGCCGGCTTGGAAGAGCAGAACAGACGGACGCTGGAGCAGCTCGAGGAGGAGATGGAGGCCTCGGAGAAGCGGGAGCAGGTGGCCCTGAGTGCCGAGAGGGAGAGGGCTCTGCCGCAGCTGCGGGAACAGCTGGAGGGGGAGAGGGAGGAGGTGAGGCCCCTGAGCCGCGGGGGGCGGGGGACCGGGCGCGGGAGGCAGCAGACAGCAGGCGGGTGGACTGTCCGGGGTCACCACCCTGGGTCGGCCCGGCTCTGCGGGGCGCAGGGAGGGCACGGGGGGCGCCCAGGGGCAGTGAAGAAGCTTGAGGGGAAGTGGCCCATGGACTTGGGACGATTTCATGACTGAAAGAACCCAGACCAGGCCAGAGGTTCTGAGACAAGGGTGCCCTGTCCCTGTCCCCGCGCGGCAGCTGTGACAAACCTTCCTCTCTCCTTGGAGAGCTTGGCACACGTAGAGGAGGGTCTTCTCCTCTGCCCTGACTCCCGGGCCTCCGATTCTGTCCCTAGATGGGAGGTGGGAGTCGGGGATAGTCCGGCCCTGTGCACCTTCTTCGGGTGACGGTGGCGGAGAAGCCGCACAAGGTGGGGGGGGGGGTGTCACTGTCCTGTCTGCGGCGCTCGGGCACATGGTGCAGCACTCCGGCCCTCACCACCTTGGGCGCTGGGGGCCCCTGAGGACCTGTGGCCCAGCCCAGGTGCAGGGGACGGACGCCGCGCCCGAGGCTCAATGAACCGCTGAAATGCCGTTCCACTCTGGCCTTCGGACTCCTGTTCGTTTGCTGGTCACAGACTTGAGGGGCCGAGTTGTTCTGAGGCAACAAAGCTGTGCCTGTGGTCCCCCCTGGCCCTCAGGCTCGATGGGAGTCAGGCGCGGGATGCCTGGCTCTTCCCCTCCTCTGGGCTCGGTGCCCGGCCAGTCCCCCTACCCTCCCCCGCCCCGTGTGCCTCACAGGCCCCTGGTTCCTCCTCAGGCGGTGGCAGCCCTGGAGAGGGAGCCCCGAGCGGAGCCGGAGCGGCTCTCTTCCTCGCGGGAGGCCGAGCACAGGGAGGCGAGAGGCAGCTGGCCCTGGCCTGCAAGGCGGAGCCCGGCATCCGGCTCCCTGAGCCCGGGCCTCCAGGGCCTTTCGCCGCTGGTGGGCAGAGCTCCGTCGTGCCTGCTGCTAGGGCGGGAGTCTCCGTCTCCCTGAAGCCCCGCGGGGCTGGGGGCTGGGTCCCTGGGGAGTCACTGCAGCGCCGGGTGTCACGTCCCCTGTGCTGGGCCCCCCGCAGGTTGTCTCCAGCCTCCAGAGGAAGATGGAGGAGGCCCCGCCGCAGGAGCGCCTCGGCCTGGCAGAGCACAGGGCTCAGCAGAAGGCTCGCCAAGTGCTTGAGTACGAGCAAGAGGTAACGCTGGTCTGCCCCTTGGGCTTGGCGCCCGCCTGCCCCGGGCCCTCCGTCCCGGCCCCGGGGCCCTGCTCTGGCTGGCCCAGCTGGGGCCAGGACGTCTGGTGCCACTGCTGTGCCTCGGTTCCCTTGAGGCCGGGTACTTCCCCACCCCTGTTCCCCCGTATGCGAGCGGGGAGGGGCACTGGGGTGTGGCGTGGGCACCACCGCTGGCCCTCCCTCGGGCCCGCGTGTTGCATCCTGCTGCCCGCCCGCAGCTCGGCGGCCTCCTGCGAGAGAAGCGGCGGCAGGTGGAGAGGGAGCACGAGAGGAAGATGGACAAGATGAAGGAGGAGCACCGGCAGGCGGTGGCGGAGGCCAGAGCGCAGTATGAAGCCGAGGTGCGTCTCCTGCGCGCACGCCACCGGTGCGCTCGCCGCTCCCCGCGTGCTCGGCGGGTGCCTGGGGGCTGGGGCACACTCACTCACACCCCACACCCTGGGCAGCTGGCTGGCCAGGGCCCCAAAGAGGTAGTGCGCAGCCCTGTCCTGCCTGCTCGCCCTGCAGGCACCCCTCCTGGAGGGGCAGCGGCTCACAGGGAGCACTGTTCTCAGCCCCCTGCTGTGTGCGGACTCCTTCGTGCCCCCAGCGGCCCCGGGGAGGTGGGGCCTATGGTGACCTCCAGTTTAGAACCGAGGAGACAGACTCAGGGGCGCAGTGAGCACCTTTCCCAAGTGCTCCGGGCCAGTAGGTCGAGGAGCTGAGACTCAAGCCCAGCTGTCTGACTCTCACCACCCGGCCACCCGGCCACCAGGGTGAACGGACGAGCAAGAGCCAAACAGTACCTAGATCTTAGCGGCCCACCTCAGCCCTCGCCCTCAGGTGAGAGAGAGGACCCAGCTGGCTCCGCTGGGGGTGAGCGGGGGCCACGGGGCCTCCGCCCGGGATCCCTCGGCCCCGGTTCCAGTGACGGGAACCCACGTCCCAGCCTCTTTGTGCAGTCCTCCCCACACAGGAACGGTGGCCCACGAGGAGTGTCGTGGAGTCCCGCCCGCAGGGACTCTGACCTTGCTCTCTTCCCTGGAGGAAGGATGCTGCACATGAGGGACAGAGGAGAGGTGGGGGGGGGGGCGCCCATGGCGTCTGCTTCAGCGGCAGAGAGGGCTGCAGGCATTCTGGGCGATGGGCTGTGCGCTCCTGCAAGCGCTGGCCCCAGGGCGCTGATGGGGTCCCTGACCTTGCTGACCCCAGGCTGCAGTTCCCACCAGCAGCCTCTCTTCTGAGCAGGAGCGGAAGCAGCGGGCAGAACTCCTGGGACACCTGACCAGGGAGCTGGAGCGCCTTCGGAGGGCGCACGAGCGCGAACTGGAGGCCGCGAGGCAGGCGCAGGACCGGCAGCTGGAGGACGTGCGGCGGCGGCACCGGGAGCAGGTGGGGGCTCCGGGCGGCCGCCGGGGACCGGGGAGGCTGCGCCCCCTCTGGCACCTCCGCGCAGGAGGAGGAGTGCTGGGGGTGAGCCTCTGTGGCAGCACCCACCCGAGCCCTGACAGCCTCCGGAGTGGGGGTCTCTCGCCGGCGGTCCCCGAGCCAGGGCACGTTGGCGCCTTAGTCCGCCGGGCCGGGGCACCTCCCCAGGGCTAGAAGAGGTCAGCCCCCCAGGGGCCTGGGGGTCGGCGCCTTCACCTCTCCTTGCCCGCAGTGGGAAGAGACAAGGTGTGGTGCTTTCTTGGGGGTCAGTGAGGGCAAATGGGAGGAGGCCGTGGCCAGCTTGAGGGGCAGGCTGTGGACTCCGGGTCTGGAGCACCCGCCTGCAACCCCGGCTCATGCCTTGTGCCCTTTCTACACTTCTGTCTTTCACTCCGCCTATTTCTGTGCAGGAAAGGAAACTCCAAGATTTCGAGATGGAACTCGAAACCAGAACCAAAGAGGTCAAGGCCAGATTGGCCCAGCTGGACCTTCAGGTGAGACAGTAGGCGTTGAGTACAAGATCTAAAGGTGCCCTTGACCTTAGAGTCGTAGCTCCCGGAGGAGCTCATGGGTCCTCCTGTCCCTTCGAGCTGGGGCCCAGAGGTGGCCAAAGTGCCCCATGCCCTTCCGTCCCCCCACAGGAGGAGACTGCCCGAGCGAAAAAGCAGCAGCTCCTTAAGATGCAGGGGCAGGTGGTGCTGGAGAGCGAGCTGTGTCCTCTGCTCTCGTCCTCCTCATTCCTCTCCCTCCCCTCCCTCTCTCCCCAGAGCATCGCACTGTGCGCTCACCTGATCTGTCCGGATCGTTAGGGCCCGACCTGTGTCGGCGGCGGCACCCCGCAGATAGCCCGGCTGTGGGGAGCCCTGGGGTAGGGGACTGTGGAGGGCGGACCCAGCCTTCACGCCCCCTGACGGTGGCCACCCTCCCCCGCGCTCCTTGGGCTTCCCTGTCCTGCCGCCTGCCTTTGCCCCACGGTCTCCAGGTGCTTCTTGCTGTCCTTCTGCCCCCAGGAAGCCACAGCCAAGCACCGGCTCCTGGGGGAGGCCAAGGAGGAGCACTCCCAGCTTTTGGAGTCAAACCGACAGTTCCGAAGGGCTCTCGACGAGCTGCGGGCCCGCAAGTCGGAGCTGGAGGCCCAGGTGGACGCGCTGCAGGCACAGAGTCAGAGGCTGCAGAAACGTGTCAGGTGGGGTGGCCCCCGCCCTCGGCTTCTCCTGGCCTCTGAGCCTCCTGGGCCCAGTTAAAAGGCAGGCTGGAGCCTGGCAGAGGGGCTTTTGCTGCATTTTGTAGGCAGTCGGGGCCAAGAGGCTGTGAACAGCTTGGGGGCGGGGGGGCGGTGTCCCTGGTTCTACCGGTCATGCCTCGGCCGCACCTCAGGGACTTGGAGGGAAGCGAAGGGATGGGGGTGGTCCCTCCTGTCTCCCACCCCAGCAGCCCTGACCGTGTGCCACCTGCCCTGCTGCATCACGTGACCCTGCCTCTCCCCCACCCCCGATCTCGTTTCCCGTCACAGCGACCTGGAGGCTGAGGCTCGGCGGAAGCAGGACGCGCTGGAAGAGCTGGCGGCTAAGGAGAGCGGGGCCTCCCCCTGCGCTGAGCCAGAGCTCCACATTGAGGACCTGAGGAAGTCCCCCGGGACCGTGAGTTTCCCTCCTAGGGCGGGACGGGGTGGCCCGGTTGGGGCCTGAGGAGGGGCCTGGCTCTGCTCTGTGCAGCCGGCAGGGCCCTCTCTGCGTTTCCGCCCTTGGGAGGAGCCTCGGGGTCTCGTGATCTGGCAGAGTGTTTAACATTCGGTGCGTCTTTTCTGTGTGTCCTCAGAACCCGCCCAAGGACGCGTCCCCACCTCTCCTCCAGAGCAGGGAGACCAACGTGTCCTTGGACAGGTGAGTTCTGACGGCCCTAGTTTGGGTCCAGGATGTCCCGAAGGGGTGAGTGCCTGTGTCACAGATCTGGGGTGACTGAAATGAGCTGGCTGTGGTCACGGTGGGGCTTGGGTCCAGGGCCGAGGACCTCAGGGCCGAGGGAATTCTTTGGCCACTGTGACCACTGACTCAGCATGCTGGCCTCCGCTGCTCTCTGGTTGAGGATCGGGCTGCCGGGAGGCGCCCAGCCCCATCCCTTTCAGAGACCCGGCGGGAGGCCTCAGCAGCCGGCCGCACCCCACCCAGCCTAGCCTGGTCTGTGCCCAGGACGGGCGTCTGCCGGGGAAGCGGCCCCGGGACCCGGAGCCGGGGCTTCTAGGAGCGGTCGCTTCCCCTTCCGACCCCTCCGGCCTGGCCTCCCGCAGCACCCGACAGTACCTGTCCACCGAGGGGCTGGCCCTGCGCAGCGCCAAGGAGTTCCTGGTGCAGCAGACCCGCTCCATGCGGTGGCGGCAGACAGCGCTGAGAGCCGCCCGGCAGCGCTGGTGCCAGGAGCTGGCCGGCAGGCAGGAGGCCGCCCGAGAGCCGCCGGGCACCACGGACCTGGAAGACGTGCGCAAGGACTTGGAGGAGGTGAGCAGCCTGGAGGGGCCCGCCGGTCCTGCGGGCGGCTGGGCGGCACCCGCCTGTGGTCATCCTGGGGACTCCACGACAGCGGCCACGTAGCCCTGGGGTCACCGCTGAGCGTGCCGGGGTGGGGGCCCCTGGCGTGCGCGTCAGTACGCACGTGCAGAATGCGTTCTTCAGGGGCCGTTAGCTCCTCACCGGGACCTCGCGGTTCCTCTCGTGTTCTAGGCGGGAGCGCGAGTGAGGTGTTTAACGCTTCCCAGCCAGCGCTTTGCTCCTCGGGGGCTCTGCGGAGCACCCGGGGCAGCAGGCTGGACGAATCGCTTCTCCCGTAGCCTGCTTTGCAGCGGAAAGAGAGAAGCTTCGTTGTGGCCATGTGTTGGGGTCCCAGACCTCTGTGCTGTCGGAGGGTCTCAGCAGAAGCCCACTTAGCAGTGTGTGGGCGCTCAGAGCTGGGGGGCGGGGCAAGCTGCCCTGGGGCGTCTGCGTGCAGCCCCTGCCCCGTCCCTGCTAAGTGCCGGTAGGGGGCTGGAGCACGGCCACGGCCCTCGAGGATGTGTCCGCTCTCGTCCCATTCTCACGGCCTTACGAAAACCGGCATGTCTCAGGTGGGCGGGCAGGCGGCCACGGGCAGGCGGCACCATCTCCCTCCCTCCCTCCCTCTGTCCCTGGCTGCAGGAGACCCGGCACCTGGATAAGATGAGGTCGGTCGTGCGCAAGGGCCACGACCTGCTGAAGCAGAAAGAGGAGAAGCTGAATCAGCTGGAGTCCTCTCTCCGGGAAGAGGTGAGGCCCCGCGGCCACGGCCGCCTCCTTCCCTTCGGCTCCTTGGCCCCGTGCTGCGGGAGCTGGGCCCTTGGGCTCCCGGCCTGGTGAGAATGGCAGTGGCTTTGGCTTTGAGTCTGCTGACTAGATCTGAGCTGAGGGCTCCCGAGCAGACCCGCAGCCTCCTGCTGCAGGTTCTTGAGAGAGGGACCGGCCCCTTCCCTCCCTGTCCCGGCTCCTGGGGAGAGCGTGCCGCTGGTGTCGGGCATGGAGGTGCTTGGTGGCCTCGTCGACTTTTCCCTGGATGCCAGACGTGTGGGCAAGGGGCTGTGGTCCCGGCGGCCTGTGTTTCAGGCCCTTGCGACTTTTAGCCTCTACCCCCTCTCCCCCTGTGATGCAAGACAGCCAGCATGGTGTGCCTCTCCCCGAACCCAGGGTCCCCGAGAGCCCCCAAGCCCCAACACAGTGCAGGGGCGGGGGGCGGAGGGCGGACTGCACGGGGCACGGGCAGCACTCACTGTTGCTTGTATCTCTCAGGCCTCAGATGACATTCTGAGAGGCGCCCCTGCCAAGAAGGTGGTGACTTTTGACCTCAGCGACACTGAAGACATGAGCAGCCTGGGTTCTGAGTCCTGCCCCCTGTCTCACCGTGAGTGGTGGCGTCAGCGGGGTGGGGGGACCCCAGTATTCGTGGAGAGGAAGGGGCTTGGGGGCCTCCGAGCAGCCCCCTTCCTTCAGCCCTGTGCGGCCAGGTCTCTGGGAGCCAGGGTCCTGGGCAGGTGCTCAGCGATGCTCAGAATGAGTGACCGCATCGGGGTTTGCCGGCCCACAGGGCGGAATCAGGGGACACCTGACTAGAGACCTTCCCGTGCCAGCTGCTGGGGAGGCGTTCTGCCTCTCCGGTCCTCCGGAGACCTGCCGTCCCCCGCGGTGGAGAGGGAGGGGACAGCAGTCAGGTGCCGCGGGGCCTGCAGCCGTTCTGGGCCCTGAGGTCGAGTCCCTGCCTTTCAGCCCTCCTGACCCCCAGCGCCACCACCTCTAAGATCTTCTACTTGAGGAGCTCCCTGCAGCAGATCAGCAGCCAGCTGAACGCGGTCCTCAGCGTGCTGGGCGCGCTCGACTCCCCGCCGCCCTTCCTCGCCGCCCCGCCCCGCGCCCCCCGCAGCACCTCCCTGGCCGGGCTCGCAGCCCCGCCGCCGCCCACCCGCTGGGCCTGGGACGTCGGGCTGAGCCCTGGGCTCTCCGCGGCTCAGAAACTGGATGACTTCCTGGTGCAGAAGTGGCACAAGCATTTTCCAGGTAAGCCTCCCTCTGGCTGCCTCTCACCCCCATCCATCTGTCGTGGCTGTCGGTCCCCCTGAAGCCACAGGCCTGGTGGGTCATGCGGATTTACTGGAGCTTTGTACAAATTTTTATTTTTGAGAGACACACAGAATCAGAAGCAGGCTCCAGGCTCGGAGCTGTTGGCACAGCCTGAACCCTGAGTGAAGGCAGATACTTGACTGACGGAGGCCCCCAGGCGCCCCTGAGGGGAGCCTCCCTGAGGGGGTCCCAAGAGGTCCTGCGTGTTGTCGCTGTGCTAGAAACCTACCGTCCTGTGCGCGGCAGGAGTCCTTCCACTGACCCTCGGAGGTGGTGGTAGTTTATCCCCACTTTTCAGATGGGAAAACTGACTCAGGTTAAGGGATTGCTCCTGGGTATCCAGGGAGTCAGGGACAGGATGCGTCCTGACCCCATGTTCCTCTGACCTTGGCCCAGCCGGCCTCCCCTGGGCTCTTGGTCCTGCTGAAGGGTGAGAAAAGCCATCAAAACAGTTACTTTGGGGGAAAAGATATCTATCTTTTCCCCTGTCTTCACCCGAATAGAAAAGTAGATTACGTCTTTGAACTAAATAGGAAAATTGCTGTCTGTCATCTGTCTCTAACCTCCAACCACTGAAACTTGCTCTGTTTCTGTGGGTTTGTGGGAGGGTCTGGGCCCCATTTTTGAACGGCTTCCTCCCCCGTTTGCAGCCAGAGTCCCATTCCTCGGCACCGGCCCGGCCCCGCTGGTGAGCAGGCTGGGGTACGTGTCCGCCAGGTAAGGCTCCCGGGGTCCCGGCCTCCCCTGGCCCCGGGAGGAAGCTGCGGGGAGAACTTGGCCCCTGTGGGCACCCTGCTCCTGCCCCAGGCTCCTGCCCTTGAGCGTGGCTTTTGCCTTTGCCACTGAGCTGGTTGGCTGCTGCCCAGGCGCCTTTCTCCCCTCAGCCCTGCTGTGCAGCATCTGGCCTGAGAGGGGCCCCTAGTGGGAAAGACAGACGGGCAGTTATTTAAACCTGTTAACTTTCCATCCATCTTCCTCTGTGCCCCCAGCCCACGGCCCCACAAGCACCCTCCTTTGCCCTTTGGCCCACTTGGGAGCTGATGCTGGGTGGGTATTTGAGTTGGCAGATGTCGGGAGGGGCCAGCACCTCTTTGGGGACCTGATGCTCATCCTCCCAGCAAAGGAAGCTTTGAGCTGCTAAAGCAGCCCCAAGCAGGCTGGTGTGGGCAGGGGAGAAGGGGGCCCGTTGGCCGTCCCACACCACCCCTTCCTCCTCCCCAGCGAGCAGCTTTGCCTCCTGCAGCCGCCCCACATCCCCAAGGTGGGCAGCACCGACTTCCAGGGCATGATCGAGGCTAACCGGAAGTGGCTGGAACGTTACAAGGATGACCCCAAGCTGTATCCTTTGGCTGGTCCCTGAGCCGGGCTATGGGGCTCGGGGTTGTGTCCAGGGAAGGGGGTCCGAGGGGGTCCCTTCCCTGGACACGCTTGGCTGACTGTGGAGTTTCCCTTCACCTCGGGGCCAGACATCTCTTCTCTCCAGCGCCCAAGCCAGCAGCCACCTCAGGCCTCCAGCAGCTGGGCCTGTATCCCTACTGAGGCCCGAGCCTGTCCTGCACCAGCCCAAGTGCCCGAGGAGCCGCCCTCTGTTCCTTCTGAGGAAGCAGGGGCCTGCCCTGTGAGCTGCCTTCCCAGACCTACCTCTCAGGCTGCGAGCGTGGACCAGGCAACACTGGTGGGGGGCATCGCGCCACGGACACCTGCAGGGGGAGGAGGAGGAGGAGGTGTTAGAGTTGCCGGCCCAGGCCCAGGGCCTCCCTCTGGACCCACAGGGCACTCAGTGCTGGGCCCACTGTGTTGTGTGGTCCTTCAGTCACCGCCGCCCCCGCCTCCCCAGATCTGTACCCCGGGACCAGGCTCTAATACCTCAGCACCATAGGGACCAGGCCTTTTTTTTTTAAATGTCTCCTTTCTTGATCCCTTTGTCTCTCCTTTTGATCGTCTCAGGATCCAGCCCAGAGCCCTGCCAGAGAGTGCTGGAAGCTCCACCCTCTCCCCACACCCCAAGCTCTACCGCTGGTCCTCCCTCTGCTGGCACAGGGCTGTCCTCAGGGGTGCTCCCTTCCTTCAGGCTCCTCCCCACGAGCATCTCAGGGTGATAGGCACACCACTTTCAGGGAGCCACCAAGCCCTAAGAGAAGTCTGGGATGGCTTCTGCTCCCCTCGTCCTGGACCGCCACGGGGAGGGGCCAGGCCCCCCTGGCATTGGCAGAGGGGATGGACTCTGACGTCTGTCCCGCTGTTGAGATAGAACGGCCCCGGCTAGGCGGTCGCCCTTGGCCTCTCTCCTACACAGACACCAAGTCTCTGCCAGGCCTCCACTCATGTCAGGGACTAAGACTGTTCACTCCTCCCCTCCTTTATAGGCATCAGTCTGCCACGGGGGGGAAAAGTCCGTTTTGTTATTTAGCTCATTCTGCTTTGGGGCTAGCTTACGTGTTAGAACCAACTCTGGTGACAATCCTGTATTTTCTACATCAATTAAATCTCTGCAGGTCCATTTGCTACAAGGTAGTTGTGTGAATGTGTCTCCTCCTTCCTCTAAACAAGGAAAAATTAATATCCACAGCCCGCCTCCTAGGTGTCTAATTTGGTCACGACACACCTGTCATCTAAGTGTATGGAAGAGCCCAAGGTCCCGAATGAAGTGGCCGAGTCCCCACCAGTGCAGAGCCCTCGTGCCCCATCTGTGTGCCCCCAGAGCGCCTTGTCCTGCTGCCTCAGGAAATGCTGATGGTCTCCATCTCTCCCCTCCCCGCCTCCCCCTCTGCCACCTACCAGCTGGAGACTCATTGTGCCATTTCCCAAAGGCCACTTGGCATTGTGTTCTCCATGCAGACAAATGAAAACTGAGCCCCTGAGGTCCTAAGCTGGCAAAGTTGGGTGGGTTTTGTTTTCTGCTCCAGTGGTGTGAGCAGCCTACATAGTTTGGGATGTGTAGCAACAAAATTGCTAGGAGGACCAATTGAGAAGGCCGTGTTTCATGGATTTGCATGAGAAAACCACCCGAAAGACAAAACAGCCTCCTCTGTGTCCCAGCGTCCTTCCTGTTCCGACTGGGGGGACCGAGGAAAGATGCTAACAGTTGCTAAGTACTTCCTATGCGCAGGTGCTTTTCAAATATTCTCTATTTTGACCCTCTTCACCCACGAAGTTGGGGAACTTTAGGCTTAGAAAGGTTAAATGACTGCAGCTGAATGTCACCCAGGAGTCATGTGGCACCTGCTCCCTTAAATCAGCACCCCCTGACTGATGACAGTGCTGGCCAGCTCCGTCTGAAGACTGGAGGCCCAGGAGGGAGGGGCTTCTAGTTGGGGGGAGTGCTGAACACCTTGTAAGAGCAGTGACGTCACCAAGATGCCAGCGTGGGTCATTCCTGCCTGCGCTCCCCTCCGTCATCAACAGGACGCCCCTGAGAGACTCTCAGGGCTGAGGCCGGAGCCCTGCCTGCAGCACAGAGACCGAGGCAGGCGGCGTTGGGAGGGTAAAAGAAACTGCCCCTTCCCCAGGCCAGCCTTGCCCCACACAGAGGTCCCCCCAAGCCTCGGCTTCCTCCTGAGGGACGAGAGTTCGGGGCAGACGCCCAGCTCCCCCCGCATCGTGCGTGGGTTGCTTTGTGGGAGCCCCGACTGTGGTTTCAGCCCGAGGGGACCGCAGGGGAATCTGCGACATAAGTGGGGAGGCACTTCGCCAACCAAGTTCGTGCTGGGAGGGCCCAAGGATGGTCTCAACCAGGGGCTTTACTCGCCTGCAAAGCCAAGTTAGTGGTGGGTTCTGACCAGGGAACCAGGCCGGGCGCAGGCACCTGCCTCACGTCCTCAGATGTGGAGGTCACGGGCTCTGCAGCCGGGGCTGCCGGCGGAGCCATAGGGTGGGCTGTGGCTCCCAGCCCCTCCTGACCAGAAAGCTGGTTTGGGGAAGTTTGAGAGTTGCCTGAAGGGGGCCCTGCAAGTCCCACTGCGGCTGCCAGGAGAACTGCGTCATGGCCCCCTTGTTCTGGGGCACGGGCCTCGGCCCACATCTGGGAAGGGCTGGTGAGAACACCGAGAATCTGCTGCCCGACCCAGCCACGCTGGAGCCGAGAGGTCCGCCTAGAGTGAGGCCGCGGCCCCGTGTGACCGGGGAAGCTGGCGCAGGGGTCAGCCTCAGTCAGGACCACGGAGAGCCTTACCGACCTTGCAGCTGCTTTTCCCACGGCACCTCAGCAGGGAGGCTAACCCGTAGTCCCACTGAGAGCGGAATGCAGCCTCAGCCTCCGGACCCCGGAGCCTTGCCACCGCCGCACAGAGGAAGTCCCCCCCCCCCCCCGGCGGCCCTGTTGACCGTGGCGCGTGAACAGGAAGCCCAGCCCGTGGCTTTCCCTGTCTGTGGAGCACACCTGGTGGCCTCGTCTGACCAGAAGATTCGGCGCACACTCTTGCCAGGTTTGGGTCCCCAAACCGTGAGCCATGCAGACCCTGGGTTCTGTCTCGCTGTCCAGCTAGGGCAGGGAAGGTCATTCACAGCCTCACCCACCGCTAAGCGTAGGGCCCAGTTCTAGGAGGCCGGACCCGAGGATTCAGCAACGGTGGGGCTCGTCCTGCAGCCTCGCTTGGGCGGGGAGCAAGCCCGCAGCCGTTTTCAGCCCGTGTCGGACCCACCGTTGACCTCAGAGCGCAAACGGTTGCCTTGTCCAAGATAGACCCGAAGAGCAGACCTCACAAGCTGAAGGCATTACCGGCAGACCTGTGCAGACGCCCAGGCTGAGCTGACTAGCGAAATGCCGTCTCTGCCAAAGCAGAGCGGCAAAGTCTGGAAGAGGAGACGCTTACTTGGATGCAGATACCAACATAAGGAATCAAGGACCATGGAAAAGCAGACAGTCTATGCCACTAAGGGAAACTAATAAAGCTTCATAACTCACTCTACAGAAGCGGGGATCTGTGCGCTGTCAAAGAGCTCAGAAGAATCCTTTGAAGAAGTTTAATGATGGATAAGAACACACAGACAACTAAATAAAACTAGGAAAACAATTTGTGAACAAAACCAGAAGTTCAACAAAGAAACAAACCATCAAACCCAAACAGAAAACCTAGAGCTGAAAAAATACAATAACCACACCGAAGGATTCAGTTAAAGCTTCACACGTGGACCCAACCAGGCAGAAGAAGAACCAGCGACCTGGAGGCAGGATGTTTGGAATTCTCCAGTCAGAGAGGCAAAAAGAAAAAAGAATGAAAAAGACGAAGAACACCTGTGGGACTTACTAGGCTACAATGAAAAGAAACAATATTCACATCACAAGAATTCCAGAAGAGAAAGGTCCAGAAACTGTATTTGAAACGACAGTGGCTGGAAAGTTCCTAAACCTGGGGAAAGAAGTAGACCTCCGGATCCACGAGGTCCAGAGGACCCCAAATAGGAACCCAACAGGGCTGCACTGAGACACATTATAAGTTACTAAAAGCGGAACCCAGAATTTTTAAGACAGCAAAAGGTGTATACAGTGACCCCCCCAACACCTTTGGCAGGTTTCTCAATAGAAAATTTTCAGGCCAGAAGAGAACTGGATGGTATATTCAAAGGATTGAAAGGAAAAAACTGTGAACCCAAAATACTATACCCCATGAAGCCGCCCTTCACAAATGACGTAGGGATAAAGACTTCTCACACAAAAGTTGAGTTAATTCATCACCAGTAGACTTACAAGTGGGAGGAAAGTAAAAGGACACTAATTAACATCGAGAACACGAGGCAGGGTACAATTCAGCGACCGTGGTAAATACGTGGTCACGTTACAGTACGGTGATGGTGGTGAGGAATTCACTTACAAATAGGGTCTAAAAGCTAACAGTTCTGGTCCAAGAGGGCAGGGTGGGAAGACCCTGAAGTCACCTCTGCCTTGGGCACACCAAATCCACAGCTATTCATAGAGCGGTTCCTTCTGAAGAACAGAAGGCTGATTACATAGCTTCTGGACAAGAGAGAGACCATGTAGGAATGGCAAGCGGGAAGGAGACACGGTTACAAAGGGAGCCCCCAGCCCCTATGCTGTGACCTGCAATGGGGAGGGATAGGACCCAAGGACCTGGGGCACAGAAGAAAAGCCCCACAGTTTAAGAGGGCAGCAGAATAAAGGAACCACCCCTAGGACCCTGCCAAATGGCTGGGGAGCTATGGGACCTCTCTCTCCGTGGGGAGGGGCTTGTGAGCACCACGGTCTACATTCCCTCTCAATCTTTAGAGCATGGACGGGAGCAAGATCTGGGCCCCCTCGCTGGCCTCCCAAGCACCAGGGCCCTGGCCCGCACTAGCCCCAGCCATCCCACCAAGGCGGCTCCAGTGCACCACCCACCGCCTCTGATCAGTGCTCACTACAGCTCTGGCCCTTGCTCCAAAGTCACACAGGCACAAAGCACCCCAGAACACCCCAGGCCTGTGGTGTTTTAGCCCCAGTTGCCCTGCCGGGTCGCCATCTGGGCTGAGCACCTCGGACATCCTGCCTTGTACCCGCTTCAGCTGCCCTCCCAGGGCCCCCTCTCTGACGAGAGCTCCAGAACCTCCCTGGCCTGTACCTACTTCAACTGCAGGGGTCCTGTCAGGGCTCTTCTAGCACAGCCTGTGCCCACTTGAGCTCTGGTCATCCCACCAGTGCAGTCCCAGCACAAGTGCCCCAGGATCCCCAGCCTACCCTGGCCCCAGCGCCAGCCAGCCAAAGTCACCATGCACACAGTCTACACAGGGATGACCACACACAGGACCGTTCCTTCAAGTTTAGAAGCGCTGTTCCACCTAATTCAGAAAGAAAAGCAAAATGAAGAGACAGGAGTATGCTCCACATGGAAGAATAAGACAAAACCTCAGAAAAAAACCCTAAAGGAAACAGACAAGGAGTGAAGGGTAATGGGTCAAAAAGATGCAGAGTAGACGAGAGAAGAGCGGAACAACGCAGAACTTGAACGACGAGATAAAACAAGAAACCAACCAGAGTTGAAGAATACAATCCCAGAATGAAAAGTAAGCTAGGGGGAAATCCAGGTGAGATCAGTGGAGGCGTAAGGATGGATCCGTGATCCAGAACAGGATAAAGGAAAGCACCCGAGCCGAACAGCACAAAGAAAAAAAAATCAATCAGGACAGTAGGATAAGGGATGTCTTGGATAACATCAGGCAAGCAAACATATGCATTACCCGGTCTCAGAGAGAGAGAGAGAGAGAAAAGGGCAGAACACTTACTTGAAGAAATAATAGCTGAGGACTTCCCTAGCCTGGGGAAGGAAGCAGACATCCGCGTTGAGGAAGAACAGACTTGTAGACAAGATGAACCCAGGGAGGTCCATACCATGACATGTAATAAAGATTTCAAAGTTTAAAGATGAAGAATTTTAAAAGCAAGAGAGAAGCAAAAAGGTACATGCAAGGGAGACCCCATAAGGCCGTCAGCTGATTTTGCAGGCCAGAAAGGCGCGGCGTGGCGTATTCAAAGCACTGAAAACAAAAGACCTATAATCAAGAATACACTGTTTAGTAAGGTTATTGTTCAGAATTGAAGGAGAGGAATTTTTTCCAGACAAACGTTAAAGGAGTTCATCATCACTCTTACAAGAAATGTTAGAGCGATTTCTTTAACTGGAAAAGAAAAGGCCATAATTAGAAGAAAATTATGAATTAAAAGATATAAAATATGGCAATATATGTATAAAATGTGGAGGGATGAATAAAGTTTTTTTAGAATGCATTCAAACTTAAGTGACCATCAACCTAATACAGACTGCCGTATACCTAGGGTGTTACATATGCCCGTCATGGTAACCACAAAATGAAAAACTGTGATAGTCACACACAAAATAAACAGAAAGGAATTCAAGGGTTACACTAGAGAAAATCGTCAATTACAAGGAAAGAGCAAGAGAAGAAGAAAGGAGCAGGAAAACCTACACAAACAAGAAGCAATTAACCATGACAGTAAGTCCATGCCTGTCAATAATCATTTTTTAAAAAGATCTTATTTTTAAGCAATCTCTACACCCAATGTGGGGCTTACGCCCACGACTCCCAGATCCAAAGTTGCAGGCTTCCACAACCAGACCAGCCAGGCGCCCCACTTATTAAATGTAAATAGTCTAGATGTTCCAGTCAGAAGACGTAGGGTGGTAGAGCGGATCTTAAAAAACAAGTCCCACATATGTGCTGTCCACAGCCATTTCAGACCTAAAGACATATACAGACCGAGAGCAAAAGGGTGGAAAAAGGTATTCCACGCAAACGGAAGGAAGAAAAAAAAAAAAAGCTGGGTAGCGTTCTTATATCAGACCAAATAGTCTTTAAAACAAGACTGTTAAAGAGACATAGAAGGGCACGCATACAGTTAGAGGGTCAGTCGAACAAGGTATAAAATCTGTAAATATCGGCCCCAAAGTGGAGTGCCTAAATACGTAAAGCAAATATTCACAGACAAAAAAGGGAGAAACTGATACTAATACAATAATAGTCGGGAGCTTTAACACCCCACTTGCGTCAGCGGCTAGATCATCCATGCAGAAAACTAATAAGGAAACTGTCTTTCAGTGACACACTGGACCAGACGGACTTAAGAGAGAGAGACGCAACATTCCATCTACAAACAACAAAGTACACATTCTTTTCAAACGCACAGGAAACACTGTCACATATTGGGCCACAAAACAAGACTCAATAAATTGAAGAAGACTGAAGTCACATCATGCATATTTTCTTACCAAGGGTTATCAACCTAGATACTAATCACAGGAAAACAACTGGGGACAAGACACAAACACGTGGAGGCTAAACAGTAGGCTGCTAAAGAACCAGTGTGTCCACAAGGAAATCACAGAGGACATTAAAAATACACGAAGGCGAATGGAAATGAAAACATAATGGTCCAAAATCTGCATCTTTGTGATGCCGAGAAATTCCTAGTTCTAAGAAGCAAATTTATAGCAATACAGGCCCCCCCCCCCAAAAAACCCCTCAATTAAACAATGTAACCTTATACCTAAAGGGTCTAGAAAAAGAACAAAGCCCAGTACTGAAGAAGGAAGGAAATGAAGATCAGAGTAGAAATGATACAATAGAGTAAAAAAAAAAAAATAGAAAAGATAAATGAAACTAAGAGTTGGTTCCTTGAAAAGATAACCCAAGTTGATAAACCTTTAGCTAGACTCATCAATAAGAAAAATAACAAGGACCCTGATGCAGTCAGAAATGAACGAGAAGTAACAACTGACACCACAGAAATACAATGATTGTAAGAAACAACTACAAGGAATTATCTGCCAATAAATTGGAACTAGAAGAAATGATAAATTCCTCGAAACATACAACTTCCCAAAACTGAATCAGGAAGAAATAGAAAAACATAATGGACCAATTACTAGTAATAAAGTTGAATCAGTAATCAAAAAACTCCCAACAAACAAAAGTTCAGTAAAGGGGGAAATAGATGAATTCTATCAAAAATTTAAAGAAGAGTTAACACATATTCTCAAACTATTCCAAAAAAGGAGCAGGAGGAAAGCTTCCAAATATTTCCTACAAGGCTAGCATTACCCTGATACCAAAACCAGACAAGTTTACTGAAAGAAAGAAAAGAAAAAAGATAGGAAGAAAGCAAATTATAGGCCAATATTTCTGATAAACAGATACAAAAAAATCTTCAACAAAATGTTAGTAAACTGAATCACAATACATTAAAAGGGTCATTTATCATCAGTCAAGTGAAAGTTATTGGGGGGAATGCAAGGATAGTTGAATATTTGCAGATCTATTAACGTGATACACCACATTAACAAAATGAAGGATAAAAATCACATGATCATCTCAACAGATACATAAAAAAGCATTGGCAAAATTCAGCATCATTTCATGACCAAAAACTCTCAATAAAGTGGATTTAGAGGGAACATACCTCAACATAATAAAGGCCATTTGTGAAGAAACCACAGCCAACACACTGGGGAAAAACAACCGCCAGCTTTCCCTCCATGACCAGCTTTCCCTCTAAGAACAAGACACAGATCTTCATGCTAGATACTTTTGTTCAATATGTTACTGGAAGTCCCAGCCACAGCAATCAGATAAGGAAAAAGAATGAGGCATCTAAATTGGTAAGGAAGAAATTAAACTGTCACTATTTGCATAGATATAATACGACACATAGAAAACCAGAAAGCTCCACCAAAAACTATCAGAAGTAATAAAAGAATTCAGCGATGTTGCAGTATACAAAATTAATACATAGGAATGGGCTGAATTTATATACACTAAAAATGAAGTAGCAGAAAGAGAAATTAAGAAAAACAATTCCACTTATAATTGCATCAAAAGGAAGAAAGTACCTAGGAATAAACTTAGCCAGGAAGGGGAAAGACCCATATTCTGGAAAACATAAAATATTGATGAAAGAAATTAAAGATGACACAAATGGAAAGGTATTCCACACTCATCAATTAGGAGAAAATTGTTAAAATGTCCTTATTACCCAAAGTTATCTATAGATTCAATGTAATTCCTACCAAAATACCAAGAGTACTAGAACAACTAATACTAAAATGTGTACAAAGACCCAAAATAGCCACAGCAGTCTAGAGAAAGAACAGAGCTGGGGGTATCACAATCCCAGATTTCAAACTATATTATAAAGCTATAGCAACTGAAACAGTATTGTCCTGGCACAAAACTAGACACATAAATCAGTGGAATAGAATAGAGCCCAGAAGTAAATCCACAATTATATGGTCAATTGATCTACAACAAAGGAGGCAAGAATATGTAATTGGAATGAGACAGTCTTTTTAATAAATGATGCTGGGGACACTACACCACTTTCTTACATCACACACAAAAGTAAACTCAAAACGTATTAAAGACCTAACTGTGAGACAGAAGATCACAAAACTCCTAGAAGAAAACATAGGCAGTAATTTCTTTGACATTGACCTTAGCAACATTTCTGTAGATATGTCTCCTGAGGCAAGGGAAACAAGTGGAAAAATAAACTATTGGCTACACCAAAGTAAAAAAACAACAACAACAAAACCCCCACCTTTTGCACAGCAAAAGAAACCAACAAAACAAAAAGACAACCTACTGAATGGGGGGGAGGTATTTTGCAAATGTATATCCAATAAGGATAACAAATAGTATCCAAAATATATAAAGAACATACACAACGCAGCACCAAACCCCCTCCCAGATAATCTGATTATAAAGTGGACATAAGACCTGAATAGACATTTTTCCAATGAAGACATACAAATGGCCAACAGACACATGAAAATATGTTCGAAATCACTGATCATCAGGGAAATGCAAATAGAGCCATGATGTGATAGTACCCTACACCTGTCAGGATGGCTCGAGTCCAAGAAGACAAAGAACAGTGTTGGCACGGACGGGAAAGAAAGGAACCCTGTGGACTATTAGTGGGAGGGAACGCTGCTGCGGCCACGGGGGAAACAGCATAGAGGTTCTACAAAAAGATTAAAAATCGAAGTACCATGTGATCTAGTACCTCCACTACTGGGTATTTACCCAAAGGAAACACAGACACTAATTCAGAAGGATACATGCACCCCCATGTTTATTACAGCATTATTTACAGTAGCCAAGACATGGGCGCCACCCAAGGGTCCATCAGCAGAGGTGTGGATAAAGAACACGTAGTCTTACATACAGTGAAATCCGACTCAGCCATAAATAAGAATGAGATCGTGCAATTTGTGACAGCATGCGCAGGTTTAAGGGTGCGATGTTAGGTGGAACAGTCAGAGACAGACAGGTGCCGTGTGATTTCATTTGTGGAATCTGAACAACAAATGAATAAACAAGCAAAAACCAGAAAAAGACCCATAGTTGGAGAACACACTGACGGCTGCCAGAGAGGAGGGTGGCAGGGGGGTAGGCAAGATGGGTGAGGAGGAGTGGGAGACGTAGACTTCCATTTATGGAATAAGTCACCGGGATAAAAGGTACATCCTAGGGAATATAGGTAGTGGTATTAAAAAAATTATTTTACTGCTTATTTTTGAGAGACTGTGAGAGGGGCAGAGAGAGGGGGATGGGGGGAGAGACAGACAGACGCAGAATCAGAAGCAGCTCCAGGCTCTGAGTTGTCAGCACAGAGCCCAACATGGGGCTCAAACTCACGAACCATGAGATCATGACCTGAGCCGAAGTCGGACGCTTAACTGACTGAGCCCCCCAGGCGCCCCATTGGTGGTTTTATAATATGTTGTGTGGATAATATGATGACAGCTACGCTTATTGTAAGCATAACAATATACTTGTTGAATTGCTATGTTATATGCCTGAAACTAATTTAACTCTGTGCGTCAGCTATGTTTCAATAAAAAGGTAAATAAAAGTTAAGAAACATGTAGTAAAAATAACCATAACTGTAATAATCTGTTATTAGTTAACACAATGTAAAAGTATGTAAATTATAACATGAATAACCTAAAATGTGAGGAGAAGAAGTAACAGTGTAAAGCGTAGACATGCTGTTGAAGTTAAGTTGTCATTAGTTTGAAATAGGGTGTTACAACTTTAAGACATTTCACGCAAGCCTTATGGTATTCACCAGGGAAAACCCACAATCACACAAAAGAACATGACAAAGAAGTCAAAGCATATTGATACAAGACGTAAGACACCAAAACAAACCCAAAAGCAGGATAAAAGAAACAAGAAACAATGAACAAAATGGCAATAGTGAGTCCTTACTGTCAACGATGATCTTAAATGAATTAACACATTAAATTCTGTAGTCAAAAGCCATAGAATGGCTGATTGGATACACAAACAATAAAAACAAGGTCCAATGATACATTGCGTATAAGAAACTCACTTTAAAGACACACACAGACTGGAAGTGAAGAGACGGATAAAGACATTTCAAACAAACCGTAACCCCCCCCTCCCCCACGAGGCAGGGGTAGCTATATGCCTATCAGATGAAATAAACTTTAAAATGGTAAAAAGTGACAAGATCGCTATATAATGACAAAGGAGTCAACAAAGACGTCCCACACCAGAGCCTCTAAATACGTAAAGCAAAAGCTAAGAGCCACAAGGAGAAATAAAGAGCAACACAGTAATCATTGGGGACCTTAATGCCTCACTCTCAACGACGGATAAATCAGAGACTCCGTAAAGATCTAGCAGGCTGGGCGACGCTGTCCCAAATGGCTCTCACAGAAACATACATGACATTCTGTCCAACAGCAGGACACACCCTCTTCTCTAGAGCACAGGGAGCATTTTCTGGACAGACCATAGGTCAGGTCACAAAACAAGTCTCAGCAAATTCAAGACTGAAATCCAACCAAGTATCTCCTTTTACCGCAGTGGTATGAAATGAGAAATCAATAACAAGAGGAAAAGTGGAAGATTCATGAATACATGGAAATTAAACAGCGCTTCCTGAATGGATCAAAGAAGAAATTAAACGGGAATTAAAAAGTATCTTAAGACAAAAACGTAAACAACATACTAAAACTCGAGGGATGCAGCAAAAGCAGGAAGTCCCACCTTAAGAAGAAAGCTCCTGCATAATCAACCTAGGTCTACGCCTTAAACGACTAGACAAAGGACAAATGGAGCCCAAAGTTAGCAGAAAAAAGGTAATAATAAAGATTAGAACAGAAATAAATGAAGCAACGCAAAAACAATAAAAAATATTAATCAGACGAACAGTTGATTCTTTGAGAAGATAAACAAAATTGACAAACCTTTAGCTAGACCACCCAAGGAAAAGACACGACTTTAATTAACAAAATTATAAACGTAACAGGACACATCACAACTGACACATACCACAGAAATACAAGGACAGTAAGAGGCAACTATTAACCACTATACACCAACGGTCTGGACAATGAAGAAGAAATGGAAAAATTCTAGAAATGTACAAACTGCCAAGACTGAATCAGAAAGAAATAGAAAGTCTGCACAATTAGTCACTAGTATGGAGATTAAATCAGTAATAAAAAAATCTTCCGAAGATGGAAGCCCAGGGCCCATCGGCTTCACTGGTGAATTTAATCAAACACTTAAAGAATTAATGTCTTCTCAAACTTGGTAAAAACATTGAAGAGGGGCACCTGGGAGGCTCAGTCGGTTAAGCGTCCAACTTCGGCTCAGGTCATGATCTCACAGTCTGTGGGTTCGAGCCCCGCGTTGGGTTCTGTGCTGACAGCTCAGAGCCTGGAGCCTGCTTCCGGTTCTGTGTCTCCCTCTCTCTCTGACCCTCCCCTGCTCAAGCCATCTCTCTCTCTCTCTCTCTCTCTCTCTCTCTCCCCCCTCTCTCCCTCCCTCCTTCTCTCTCTCTCTCAAAAATAAATTAAAAAAAAAAAAAACCCAAACTATACTATGAAGCTACAGCAATCAAATCAAGTGAGATGTGTTGTGGAGAACGCAAGGATGGTTCAAAATTTGCAAATCTATCAATGAGACACACCACATTAACAAAATTAAGGGTCAAAATCACATGACAATTTCAACAGATGCATAAAAAGCATTTGGCAAAATTCAACACTGATTCATGACTAAACCTCTCAATAAAGTGGGTTTAGAGGAGCCATACCTCAACATAATAAAAGGCCATGAAAATCCACAGCTAACACTCTACCCAATGAAGGAAACAACTGAGAACGTGCCGTTAACATCAGGAACAGAACAAGGATGTCCACTCCAGCCTTTTTATTAACGTGGTGCTGACGGTCCCAGCCACAGCAATCAGACGAGAAACAAAGGTCATCCAAATTGGTAAGAAAGAAGTATAACTTCCACTGTTTGCAGGTGACATTATGTCATATATTGAAAACCCTAAAGACTCCACCAAGACACTGTTCGAACTGATAAGTGAATTCAGTATGGCTGCAGAATAAAAAAATCAGTATACAGAAATCCACTGCATTTCTTTTTTTAAAAAAAATTTAATGTTTCTTTATTTTGAGAGAGAGAGAGAGAGCGAGAGAGAGAGTGAGAGCACGAACATGCATGCAAGCCCAAGCTGGGGAGGAGCAGAGAGAGAGATCCGGAGCAGGCTCCAGGCTCCGAGCTGTCAGCACAGAGCCCCATGTGTGGCTCGAACCCATGAACCATGAGATCATGACCTGACCTGAAGTCAGACATTCAACCAACTGAGCCACCGAGGCACCCCTGGAAATCCACTGCATTTCTTTATTTTTTATTGTTTTAATAAATTTTTAATGTTTTTAATTTACTTTTGAGAGACAGAGCACGAGCAGGGGAGGGGCAGAGAGAGAGGGAGACACAGAATCTGAAGCAGGCTCCAGGCTCTGAGCCGTCAGGACAGAGCCTGACATGGGGATCAAACTTACAAACAGTGAGATCATGACCTGAGCCGAAGCTGGACGCTTAACCGACTGAGCTACCCAGCTGCCCACCCCCCGCTGACCTTTCTAAAAAAAATTTTTAATGTTGCATTTCTATACACCAATAATGAAGTAGCAGAAATATATATCAAGAAAATCATCCCATTTCCAATTTTACCAATAATAATAAAATACGTAGGGATAAAGTGAACCACAGAGGGGAAAGAGTTGTATTCTGAAAACTATAAAACCTTGATGAAGGAAGCTGAGATAACACAAATGGAAAGATAGTCTAAGCTCATGGGTGGGTAGATAGTGTTAAAATGTCTGTACTACCCAGAGCCATCTACAGATTTCATGCAATCTTTAGCAAAATAGCAACAGCATTTCCTGCAGAACTAAAACAATCTTAAGATTTCTATGGAACCTCAAAAGACCCCAAATAACCAAAGCCATCTTGAACAAGAAGAACAGAAAGGCAAGGGTCCCAATCTCACCTGTCAAGGAACGGAACAAAGCTGTAGCCGTCAATGGACAACAGAGCCCAGAAGTAAACTCATGGTTACACGGTCAGTTAGTCTTTGACGAGGAGGCAAGGACACATAATGGGGAAAAATCTCTTCAACCGATGGTGCTGGGAAAACTGGACAGGTCCGTGCAGAGAATGACACGGGACCACCTAACACTATACACAAAATAAAAACAGGGATTAGAGACCCAATTGTGAGACCTGAAGCCACAAAAACCCTAAAAGAGAGCATAGCTAGCAATTTCTTTGACAATGGCCGTAGCAGCATCTCCCGAGGCAAGGGAAACAAAAGCAAAAATAAACTATTAGGACTACATCAAAATAAAAAGCTTCCGCGTGGCAAAGGAAACAATCCACAAAACTAAAAGACAACCTACAAATGGGGGAAGATATTTGCAAATGACAGACCTGATAGAGGGTTAGTATCCAAAATCTATAAAGAACTTACACAAACCAACACCAGAAAACCAGGGAGTCCAAATAAAAACGGGCAGCAGATGGGACGCCGGGGTGGCTCAGTCAGTTAAGCCCTGGACTCTTGGTTTCGGATCAGATCAGATCATGATCTCATGGTTCGTGGGTTCGAGCCCCGCCTTAGGCTCCATGCTGACAGTGTGGAGCCTGCTTGGGATCCTCTCTTTCTCCCTCTCTCTGCCCTTCTCCTGTGCTTCTAATAAAAACTTAAAAACAATGAGAAGACGTGGACAGACATTCCAAACATGATAGACAGATGGCCAAGATACTCATGAAAAGGGCTCAAGTCACTCATTCCCAGGGAAACGCAAATCGGAAGTACAATGAAGGGCGCCTCGGTGGCTCACTGGTTAGGTGTTGGGCACCGAGCTGACCATGCAGAGCCTGCCTGAGGTTCTCTCTCCTCCTCCCTCCCTGCCCCTCCCCTGCTCCCCTGTTCCCGCGTGCATGCACCCCCTCAAGAATAAGATAAAAAGCGCAATGAGATATCACTTCCCACCTGTCAGGATGGCAAAAATTAAGAGCATGGGAAATAATGGGTGTTGGCAAGGATGTGGAGAGAAAGGACCCTTTGTGCACTGTTGGTGGGGATTCAATCTGGGGCAGCCACCTTGGGAACCAGTGTGGAAGTTTCTCAAGACCTTAAAAATGAATTCTCACATAGATCCAGTAATTCCGCTAGGGGCTATTTCCCCAAACAATATGAAAACACGGATTTGAAGAGAGATGTGCACGCTTGTGTTTACTGCCACATTATTTAAAACAGCCAAGATATGGAAACAGTGCAAGTGTTCGTCAATAGTTGAATGGATAAAGAAGCAGTGCACGTGCGCGGGCGCACACACACACACACACACAGACATATTACTCAGCTGTAAGGACGAAATCTTGCCATTTGCAATGACATGAATGAACTTACAGAGTATAATGCTAAGTGAAATAAATCAGTAAGAGAAACACAAATACCACGATTTCACTCGTCTTGGAATTTAAGAAACAAAATGAATGAACGAAGAAAGAAAAAGAGACAAACAAAAAAATAGACTTTAAAAAATGTTTATGTATTTGGGGGGGGGGTGGCGGTGCAGAGAGAGAGCATGAGAGAGAATCCCAAGCAGGCTCTGCACTTGGTGTGGAGACCGACATGGGGCTCGACCGCACAACTGTGAGACCCCAAGCTGAACTCAAGAGCCAGACACTTAACTGACCGAGCCGCTATGGTGCCCCCCCCAGAAACAGACTCTTAACTATAGAGAAAAAACGGATGATTGCCGGGGGGGGTGGGGTGGGCGGAGGATGGGTGGAGCAGGGGAAGGGGATTCAGAGCCCACTTACTGGGATGAGCACCGAGTCATGCAGAGAGGTGCTGAGTGACTATATTGTGCGCCCGAAACGAATACAACCCTGTACCTTAACTACACTGCGATTCAAAAAATCATCTTATTCCAAAACTTTGAAAAAACAAATAAGACTTGAAACCATGAAAACCCTTGAAGAAAACATAAGATAAAAGCTCCTTGATAGGGGTCTTGGCAATGATTTTTTGAACAGGGCGCCTAGAGCACAAGAAACAAAAATCAAGAATAAGTCAAGCTAAAAATATGCACAGCAAAGGTATAGTCAATAACACCAAAAGACAGCGCACAGGTTGGGATGAAAACATGTGTAAATGATCTATATGACAAGGGGCCAAAATCTAAAGTATATAAAGAACTCCTACAGCCCAACAGCAAAAAAACCCAAACAATCCGATTTAAAACTGAGCAAAAGACCTTACTGGATATTGTCCCAAGAGAAGATATAATGAATGTCTCAAATGAGTGCCTCAAAAGGTACTCACCATCACCAACGGTCAGGGAAACGTAAACCAAAGCCAATGAAACCCCACCGCACACCTGTTCGAATGGCCGTCACCAAAAGGACAAGAGACGACAAATGCCAAGAGGATGTGGAAAGAAGGCGGCCCTGTGCACTGCCGGGGGGGGTTGTGAGCTGGTGCAGCCACTCTGGAAAGCAGGAAGCCTTGAAACCACGAAGATCATGAAAATCCCCCCAGAACTGCAGACAGAACTACCATATGATCCAGCAAGTCCACTTCTGGGAATATAGCCAAAGGACACGAAAACACTAACTTGAAAAGAGGTCTGCGCCCCGACCTTCCCAGCGACGAGACTGACAGTAGCCCCCGATGGATGAGTGGGGGGGGACACGGATCACACACACACGCCCGGGAGTCCATTTCCTCCGTTAGAAAAAATGAGGACATCCTGCCATTTGCAACAACACGGAGGGACCTTGGCAGCACTGTGCTAAGTGACGTAAGGCAGGCAGAGAAAGACACAACACCTTCTGTTCTCACTTATATGTGGAACAAAAAAAAAATTCAACTCCTAGAAAAAGAGATTTGTAGTTATGAGTGGGGGTGGGATTGGAAGAAAGTGGTCAAAACGTACGCACTCCAGTTGTAGGAAAAGTCAGTCCGAGGGATGCCGTGCCCAGCACGGTGCGTGATGTACAGAAAAGTAAACCCTAAAACTTCTCATCAAACAAAAAATTCTTTCTCTTTTTGTATCAGTGAGATAAATGGATGCAAAGTAAACGTACTGGGGTGATCATTTTCTGATACGTGTATGTAAATCAAACCATTATGCTGTTAGCCTTACATTTATACATGGATGTCAGCTACAGATCAAGAACACGGGAACAAAATAAATAAGAGGGACTCAGGAGACGTTAGCTCTCATCATCGCCCCTGCAGGGAGGTCAGGAACCGCACCCCGGGTTCTGGGACTCGTGTGACTCGCTATGATCAATGGCTAGGTCTTGACACAAAGGACAACACAAGGCAAGGAGGGAGTTTGCTGGGGATTCCACGCTCGTCCGTGGCCGGCTGTGTGGGGGGGGAGAACCCTAAGGAAGACGGAGAGAGACAGACCTCAGATGACGAAGGGAAGCGAGCCCAGGCCAGGAGGGAGGGAGGCAGGAAGGCAAGACCAGAGGGGAGCCAGTCTGGCTCCAGGAGACGGAACGGAAAACTGGCTCTCGGTTTCCCCACCAAGAGCCAGCGCCTGCCAAGCGCGAGGACCCTGCGGGCCTGAGAAACACAGACTTGGCCACTCTCTCCCCTGGAGACCAGTCCACCAGCAAAGCCACTGCTGGGGCAGCTGGGGCCACTCTAGCCAAGGACAGGAAAGGGGCAGGGGTGGAGAATGGGGACAGAACTTTGTCTGAACACCTCTGATCGTGGACTAAAGTCGGGACCAATATCTGGCTCCAAGGCGCTACATTAGGCCTCCAAAGAGACTTGGGTTCAAATTCTGGTTGCTATTTACTAGGGGGGCATCTTTAGAAAAGGACTCTTCTCTTTATGCCTCAGTTTCCCCATTAGTATAATGGTGCTGAAAACAACCTCACACTGAGAAGATTAAAGAAAGAGCCCGTGTCACCGGGGAAATGTAAGCCATCATCAAGCATCAGACGGACGCGTCCAAGGTCAAGGCAGCCCAACCCTTGAGCACCTGCAGGCGGCTATCAGGGAGGTTTCTCCCCCAGTTCTTCCCTGGGGCCACCGAGAACAAGTGCCTCCTCCATTCCTGCCACGTGACGGTGACACAGGGCGGTCCCAGGCCCCTCCCCTCCTCCTCCCCTGCTGCGGTAAGCACACACACACACACACAGGCGCTCACGTAGGGGTTCACGGGTGGTGCACGCACGCTCTCTTGGGGCCTTTTATGGACAATAGCCTTGGCCTCCTGGCCTCGAGCCAACGCCGAGTGCTGTATCTCCCTACAGAGTTCACAGAATCCGGACAAAGTCCCATCGGTAGTTCGCTTCATCATTAAGGTGGAAAATAAAAACAGTCTCATAGAGGCTGAGGGGGTTGGTGACAGCATCAGAGTATGCAAATCTGGATTGGAATAAGTTGCCCTTCTTTGGCCTGGTGGTGCATGTGGGCACAGGGCGCACACCTCCGGACACGGCCTTAGAGGGCAAGTGCCAGGGGGCAGGGGGGAGGCTGGGAGAAGCTGCCCTCTTCATCGGAGCAGGGAAAGGATGCTCAGATAGGCCTGCGGTGCACCCTCCCTCCCCTCCCCTATGCCCTCCCTGCCGCGGGGCCAGCGGGGCCTCGGCCTCAAGGTGCCTGTGCCTTCCAGTGGGTCCCTCGCCTCCTTCCTGCGCTCCGTGTCCTCAGAGGAACCAGGAGTTCCGGGCCTCAGCTGCCTCCTCTCAGCTGTAGCTGGAGGAGAGGTTGGGGGAGGGGCATGCAGAGCACCCCCCCCCCCAAGCCTCTTCCCGCAGTTGCAGGTTGGGCCAGACTCGGACGGACCGGCCCTCCAGCTGTGAGCACCACCCCTCGGCTCTGGCCAGGTGACCACCCAGAAGCCGGGCCTCAGTCTCTCCGCCCGAGGACGGGGTGATGACTCACTGCAGGGAAGTCACAGAGCCCTGGCCCCACCCCCACACTGCAGAGCAGGTGCTCCCGGGGCTCTCCTCCAGGGAGGGCGTCTCCCCGTGTCATGGGCCTCTCGCTGAGGTCCGGCCGCGCAGGGACCCGTGGCGATGCTCCCGCAGCCCCCCGACGCCCTGCCTGGCTGGGGGTGCTGCTCACGTCTTGGCCCAAGACTGATCCGACCCCAGCGTCCCCCCTGCCTGTTCCTCTCCTTGTTCCCCAAGAAGGGTCTCTGGAGCCTGAGACGCAAGGACCCGGGAACCCTCCTGGGAAGAGGGTGCAGCAGGACCCGGGCTGGTGCGGAGGGGGGGGGCTGGATGCTATAGAAGTGTTGGACGCAGAGCAAAGCGAAGGGCTTGCCAGTGCCCGGATGGCAGGGCCCTATGCCCAGGGTTCTGGCCCAGGCGCGTTCTCTGGGGCCCCGGGCCTGGCTTTTGCACGGAGCACCCGGAGGCCGCAGCGGTAGCCGGCGGCCACGGCCGCTGGGCCCGGACCCATCTGCTGGCAGCTCCCGTGGGGGCACCACGCGCCGCAGAGGAAGCACAGGTGTGCCCGCTCCCGGCAGCTGCAGACACGCCGGCCCAGAACCGTGCCGTCCACCTCCACCCAACGACGGGGAAAGGTCAAGCTAGAGAGAGACCACCTCCAGCAGGAGCGCGAGGGCTCCAGGCCCGGCTGCCACACCGCTGAGTCCCCCGGAGGGCAGCCGGGCCTCGGCGTGGTGGGCGCCGGACGGCGCTTAGACACTAGCTGTGCCCTCTGCTTGGGGGACTCTTGTTTGGAGTCAGGGCGCCAAGTGGCACCTCTTGGTTGCAACTGACGGGAGTGGGTGCAAGGATATCCCTTCTGGGAAGCAGAGGCTGCGAGCTCCTCATGGTGAGTTCCAGCAGGTTCCGCGGGGCAGCAAGGGACCCTCGTCGCCCACCTGCTCTCCTGACCGCCCCGGCTTCGGCTTCCCTGGGATCTGGCCCCGCCCTGGTGAGGAGCTTCCTCTCGCTGGTCCTCACTTCACGGTCAGGAGCATCTGTGCCCACATCATGGCCTTCCGGTCTCCCCGACTCGGCGGCACATGGACTATTTTCCCATCTCACAGAAAAGACAACCGAGGCCCCTGCAGATAAAGCTACTTTGCCAGGGTTACAGAGTTCGAGACGAGCAGGGAGCCTGGATCCCCACCCGCAGCTCTTCCCTCACCGGGTACAGGAGACGCCGCCTGCCAGGCGCTCCCCGCTGCCGCAAAGGGTCCACGAGGCCAGGCGAATGCCGGCTGCGGGACCCACGCCCTGGCTGTGCCTATTGCTGAGCTGCCTTGTGCAACAAACCCAATCCTTGACTTTTCTTAGTAACACGGAGACACCTCTTAGGGGCAAAAATTCTGAACACGCTTTGTCTTCTACCCTTAGCCCCTTCCCACACACCGCCAAGGAGGCTTCCTGTCTTGCCTGTCATTTCTCCCCAGCTGCCCCTGGACCTCGGCTTTGCTGTTCTGTAAAGCCAAGTCAGGAAAAAAGAGCTCAGGCAGCAAGGAACCAAAGGCCTGGACAGTGAGCGCTGCGGCGTGAGGCCTGGGACGGAAAAGCAGAGTTTCTGTCTATACTCGCACTGCTTACACCAAACACGTGGGGTTTTCCCACCCCAACAACCAGTTCTCCAACTAGGGGTCCAACGGTTCGGTTCCGTTCTGACACCACCTCCCTGGCGTGGGCAGACCTCACAGGTCAGCAGCTCAGGCCACAGTCCGTCCCCACTTCAGACACAGCTCCCAGACCCCCTGCACTTTGATGGACGAACCGCACGTCTGGGGTCTCCTCTCTGGGCTGGAAAGCTTGCTGGCACGGCTCACGGCTCACAGAACTCGGGGAAGAAACGACACCAGAGAAGAGTCATGGAGGGTGGGGTCTGGAGGGGTTCCGGGCGCAGGACCCGCTGCAGCTGCGGAGGGAGATGCGTCACCCTCCCTGCACACGGGGGGGCTGCCACCCTGGGAGCTCTCTGAACCCTGATGTTTGGGGGTTTTGTGGTGGTTCCACCACACAGGCGTCGCTGATTACGTACTCAACCCCCAGCCGCGCTCTCTTCCCGGGGAGGGGGGGGCGTTGTGTTGAAAGTTCCAACCCTCCATTCACGGGGTTGGATTCCTTGAAAACCCGCCCTTATCCTAGAGCATCTCGGGGCCAAGAGTTACCTCCTTAAGCGTAAACTCAGGAGTGGTTGGAAGGGGCTTCTCCACACCAAGAGATGCTCCTCCCCCACTTGTCCCTCCGGAAACGCCAGGGTTCAGGGCTCTGTGCCCGCACATGAAGACCGGGCACACAGGCCAGTCTTATCATGGCGCAACATCGCAGAGGCATCGGGGGGGGGGGGGTTCCCTGTGATTCTTCATTAGGAGCCCTTCAGGGTCACAGAACAGAAGCAAATAAGGAGTTATTCAACACTTTCCTCCCGGGGGGGCCTGGTGGCTCAGTCATGGTCTCACGGTTTGTGGGATTCCGCACGACAGCACGGAGCCTGCTTGGGATTCTCTCTCCATCCCTTTCCCACTTGCACGTGCTCACGCTCACACACACACTCTCTCTCTAAATAAATAAATATTAAAGAAAATCTTTTCTTTTGGCTCCTGGCGGGTTCTTTGGTCCGCACCGCTGGTCTGAGGCTGAACGACTTGGCGTCCGTGTTCACAGGAGTGGTCAGCGGAGAGCTGGCCAGAAAGTGTCCACACAGCAGCGCTCTTACCGTGTTACGCGGCGCTGTTTTCGTGGGGCCTGGGCGGCGAGCCGGGGGCGCCCGGGTTCCATGGAAACTCGGCGTCCACTGACTGCCCACTCCTGCCCGCCCCCCCTCCTTACCCCGCACGGATCTAACACACGTCAGAGTCCGGCACGGTCGGTGTGACTGGGGGGATGGGACCACTCCCCGCCCTCGGGGGCCTATTAGCCATGAATGATGATGAAGCCCCACATGTGGACAGCTGCCACGTTGAGGGCGGATAAGGCTTGTTCCGTGGGGGCCCACGGAAGGGTGGTGCCAAGGCTGCTGGGCGAAAGCGGGGCAGACTGAGCCCAGTGTAAGGGAGGCTTTGCTAGCAGAACGTCCAGAGGGGAAGTGTGCCGGCTTGGGAAGCGGGATGCCCATCAGGGGGTGTCCACGCGAAGGACAGACAGCCTCGCTGACTGCAGGAAGGACTCAAAATTAGGGTGGAAGCCTGGACTCGGGGACCCTGAGGGCTTTGACTCCGGGGACTCTCTGGTTCTTACAGACGCTACAGCCGGATGTGGGTAAGCTCCTGGGCAACTCACACGGCTGGCAGCTGCTGCCCCTTCCCCCTTCCCGGGAGGAAGGACAGAGCCCTGAGCGGCCCTGCAGCCTCTGTCCTGTGCACACAACGGCCCTCCCCTCTGTGAGCGCCTCAGCTGCGGTTCCCCAACCTCCTGCCTGTACAGATACCGGGGGAGAGAAGGAGACCAGGGCGGGAGGTTCGCCCTGGACCCAGGTCACGGAGGGAGCGCTTCCACGGGGAGCCAACCTCTCCCTCGTCTCCCGCATAAGGCAAGAGGGTGCCAGCCCCTAAGAGGAACTTCCAAAGCTCAGGAGCTCAACTCATTACAAGTTTATTTCTTGCTCGGGTGAAGGGCAGTTGGCGTCGGTGGGGTGGAGAGGCCTCTGGTCTGCACAGACGGACGGGGCCCAGGCTAACAGAAGCACGGACGTCTTTGGTCAGAGGCTCCCAAACCCACCTTGGACGTGCACATGCAGTTGGAGAGAGAGGAGGGGGTCGAGGAGACTTTCAGAAGCCAGGCCTGGAAGGGGCAGGCATCATGTCCACCACACTCCAAGTCGCAGCTCGGGCCTAGGGCCCCGCCTGGAAGTCCAGGGCTGGGAACTCGTCACCGGCCAGACAGACGCTTCCCCGGAACAGCCGCGTGAGGACGGGGGCGGGAGCCCCCGGCGGACAGCTCGCTGTCCCGGACACGGCCCTCCACCTCGGGCCGCCCCGCTCAGCCCCTGCCAACGGGCACACACACTGGGGGAAGCGCCCGGAGCTCAATGGCGGGTTATAGGCGGTGCTTCGGGTATCCGGTGGGTGACCAAAGGCGTCGGTATCATCTTGCTTGTTAGAAACACAGAGGCCTCATAGAAAACACCCTGGAAGCCCTCAGAAAGTTCACCCTGGGTTATGCCTTCCGCTGGGCCGGCCCTTTCCTCGTCCTGTGACGCCCTTGCCGCACTGTCGTCTTCGGGTTGCGGTCCGTCGTGTCTGGTGTGAACACAGCCGGCCCGGCTTTCTCGCTGTTTCCACCTGCAAGAAACCTTCGCTTACAGCCTGTGCGCCCGACATCCGAAGGGAGTCGCTTTTGGGAGGCAAATAAACGGGTCTTGTTTGGTTTTTTGTTTTGTTTAATCTACCTAGCTAGTCTGTCCTTTGGAGAATTGAGTCCACTTACATTACGTAATTATTGATATGCTTGTACCTAATGTCACTTTGTTCCCGGTTTCCTGGCTTTGCTGTGGTTCTTCTCTGCTCCTTTCTTCTTCTGCGTTCTTGCTCTGTGGTTTGAGGACTCCACTAGTTGTCGGCTTAGGTTTCCTTCCGGTCATCTTCTGCGCATCTGCTCTGAGTTTTTGGCTCCCTCTAAAATCTATGTTCAGAACTTTTTAAACTGATAAGTTTGAATGCATTGTATGGCTACAGATTTTTACTCTATCCCCACCCACATTCTATGTTTTTGAGGTCACATTTTACATTTTTTAAAAGTAGTCTCCATATCCAACGTGGGACTTGAACTCATGACCCGGAGATCAGGAGTTGCATGCTCTATCGACTGAGTCAGCCAGGTACCCCCATATTCTATATTTTTATCTTGTGTATCCCTTAACCAATTTTTGCAGCTACAGTTATTTTTGCTACATTTGTCTTTTAATCTTCGTACTAGCGTATTTATGCCCTGGACATAGTTGCATCTAAATATATGAAGCAAATATTAACAGACCTGAAATAGACAGCAACACATTAATAGTGGGGAACTTAACACCTCACTTCTATCAATGGATGGATCATCCAGACAGAAAATCAACAAGGAAGCATCTACTTTAAACACCACATTAGACCAGAAGAACTTAACAGGTGTTTACAGAACATTCCATCCACAAGCAGAACACACATTCTTCTCAAGTGCACATGGAATATTCTGAAGAACAGATCACAGGCCACAAAACAAGTCTTAATAAGTTTCAGACTGAAGTCCTATCAAGCAGCCTTTCCAGCCACAATGATAGGAAACTCGAAATCAGTGACATGAAGAGAATTCACAAATAGGTGGAGATTAAACAGCCAATTGGTAAAGAATTTTAAAAAATCAAGACAAATGAAAATGGAGATACAAGATACTAAACTTTATGGGACGCAGTGAAAGCAGTTTTCAGAGGGAAGTTCATAGTGACAAACGCCTACCTCACCAGACAAGAAAAACCTCAAACATCCTAACTTTACACTCAAAGAACTACAGAAAGAACAATGAATGAAGCCCGGTTAGGAAGGAAATCACAAATATTTGAGTGAAAAAGAAATGAAAGACAATAGAACAGATCAAACTAAGAACCGGCTCTTTGAGAAGATGAAATCGACATACACTAAACTAGACTCGCGCGGGGAAAAAAAAAGACGGCTCAAAAAATAAAATCAGAAATGCAAAAGGAGGCAGTAAACGGATACCAAAGAAATCCAAAGGATCATAAGAGACTGCGGTGAACACTTGTACCGACACATTGAACAATCAGGAAGAAATGGATAAAGTTCTAGAAACATACAACTTTCAATGGCGAAGTCATGAAGAAGTAGAAGATAGACTGGTTTCAGTAAGGAGATGGAATCAGTAATCAAAAACCTCCCCCCAAACTGTAGTCCAGGACCAGATGGCTTCTCTGGTGAATTTTACCAAATATTTGAAGAATTAATACCTATCCTTTTCAAACAATTCCAAAAAATAGAAACAGCCCCAAACTCATTTTACAAGGCTAAAATTACCCTGATTCTAAAACCCAACAAAGATCCCACAAAAGAAAATTACAGGCGAATATCACTCATGAACACAGATGCTAAAATCCTCAAAAAAAAATTAGTAAACCCAATTCAACAATACATTAACTCTTAAAAAGTTTTTTTTAATGTTTATTTATTTGGGGGTGGGGTGTGGGAGGAGGGGAAGAAAGAGACAGGAAGACAGAATCCAAAGCCGGCTCCAGGCTCTGAGCTGTCAGCACAGTGACTGATACAGGGCTTGAACTCCAGAGCTGTGCGATCATGACCTGAGCTCAAGTCAGCCACCCAGGCGGCCCCGCAATACTTTAAACGGAGCATATGCCATGATCAAAGGGGATTTATTTCAGGGCTACAAGCACAGTTCAACACTTTCACAAAGCCAGTGTGATACATCACATTAACAAGAGGCTAAAAGTTATAGGATGATCTCAGTAGACGCAGAAAAAACATCTGACAAAAATCCAAATCCGTTTATGGAAAAAGAATTCAACCACGTGGGTATAGAAGGAACTTACCTCGACATAATAAAGGGCATATGCGCCCAGCCCATGGCTAACATCATCCTCAACGATGAAAACCCAGAAGCTTTTCTCTAAGATCCGGGAACAAGACAAGGATGTCTCCTCCTGTCGTTTGTACTCAACATGGTTTTGGAAGTCCCAGCCCGAGCAATTAGGGAAGGAAAAAAAAAAGGCTTTGTATGGAACCAAAAAAGATCCTAAAATTTTGAAAGAACAAAACTGGAGGGTCATCATCCCACAAATCAAGATATGCTGCAAAGCTATAGTAATCAGAACAGCATGGTACCGGCACACAAATAGACTTATAGATCAATGGAACCCAGAAATAAGCCCACGGTTGTATGGTCAATTAATCTGTGACGAAGGTGGCACAAATATACAAAGGGAAAAAGTCTTTCCAATAAACGGTGCTGGGAAAATTGGACAGCTGCATGCAAAAAAATGAAACTGGACCACTTTCTTATACCACACACAAAATAAACTCAGAATGGATTAAAGACCTAAATGTGAGACGTGAAAGCATAAAGTTCCCACGCAAGAGCACAGGCAGTGATTTTTCCAACATTGGCCGTAGCAACATTCTTCTACATCTGTCTCCTGCGGGGAGGGAAAGGAAAGCAAAGACAGTCTATTGGGACTGTATCAAAATAAGAAGCTTCTGCAGAGGAAGCAAAGGAAACGATCCACAAAACCAAAAGCCTACCGGCTGGAAAAGGTGTCTGCAATGACATACATGTTACAAGGTTATTTTCCAAAATATATAAAGAACTTCTACAACTCAACACCCAAACCCCAAACAGCCCATTTAAAAACGGGCAGAAGACATGGACAGACACTTCTCCAAAGAAGACACACATTCGGCCACAGACACCTGAAGAGATGCCCAGCAGGACTCATCAACAGGGAATACAAATCAAAGCCACATGCGGGGTCATCCCCTCCTGTCAGAAGGGGTAAAGTAAAAACAACTGGTGTTGGCGAGGCTGTGGAGGAAGGGACCCTGTGCACTCACGGTGGGAATGCAGACTGGTGCGGCCCCTGCGGGAACCAGTATGGAGGTTCCTCAAAATGTTAAAAACAGAATGATATGCTTCGGTAATTTCATTAGTGAAAACACTAATTTGAAAAGAAATACACACCCTTATGGTTATTGCAGCGTTATTTACGAGAGCCAAATTACGGAAGCAGAACAAGGGTCCAGTGAGGGATGAAGTGGTGCACGTGCACGTGTGTGCACACACACACACGTACACACACACGTATAATGGAATACGACTCAGCCACATAAAGGAATGAGATCTCGCTATGTACAAGGGCATGGATGGATCTACAGGGCACAACGCTAAATGAAATAAGTCAGCCAGAGAAAGACAAACACCATGATTTCACTCATCTTAGGAATTTAAGAAAAAAAAAAAAACCCAGTGAACAAAGGGGAAAAAAAAAAGACAAACCAAAAAACAGCCTCAACTAGAGAGAACAAATTGGCAGCTGAAGAAGGGGAGGCGGAGGGGGGATGGGTGAAATAGGCCAAGGGAATCAGCACATTGTTGTGACGAGCACTGAGTGATGTATAGAATTGTTGAACGACTATCTTGTACATCTGAAATGAACAAAACACTATTTATTATATAGGAATAAAATAATAAAACTAAAAAGAGACATCCGAAGTGTAAAGGAAGAAGTGAAACTGTCGCTTTGGCAGATGACATGTTATTATATACAGAAAACCCTAGACTCCACCAAAACACTGTTAGAACTTATCAATGAATTTGATAAAATACAAAATTAATATATGAAAATGTTTTGTGTTTCTATACACAAATACTAGAAAGAGAAATGAAGAAAGCAATCTCATTTAAAACTGCATCAGAGAGAATAAAATACTTCGGAATAAATTCAACTAAAGAAGTCAAAGACCTAAAGACCCGTGGACTGAAAACTGTAACACTGATGAAAGAAAATGAGGATGTAAATAAATAGAAATCCATACTCATGGCTTGGAAGAATTAATATTATTAGAATGTCCCTATTACCCAGAGCAATCTATAGATTCATTGTAATCCCAATCAAAATTCCAATGGCATTTTCACAGAAATAGAAGAATCCTAATATTAGATTTGAACTACAAATGACCTGAAAAAGCCAAAGTGATTGTGAAAAAGAACAAAGCTAGAGACATTATGCTCCCCGATTCCAAAGTATATCACGAAGCTATAGTCATCCAAAGAGTATGGTATCAGCATAAAAACAGACACATAGTTTAATGGGACAGAATAGAGAATCCAGAAATAAGCCCACACATACACGATCAATTAACATACGACAAAGGAGGCACAAATGTAAAATGGGGACAAGACAGTCTTTTCAATAAATGGTGTTGGGAAAACTGGACAGCCACGTGCAAAAGAATGAAACTAGACCACTCCACACCTTGGACAAATGTTAACTCAAAATGGATAGACTTGAATGTCAGAACTGCGACCACAGAGCTCCTAGAAGGAAGCAGGGGGTAAGCTTCTTGACATTGATTTTGGTGAGTTTTTGGATCCGACTCCAAACCCAAAAATAAGCAAGTGGGATTACATCAAACTAAAAAGCTTCTGCACAGAAGAAATCATCAGCAAAATGAAGAGGCAACATGCTGAAAAGGAGAAAATATTTGCAAATTATGTATCTGATAAGGGACTAATATTCAAAATACATGAGGAACATATACAACTCAATAGCAAAAACCAGGGGCGCCTGGGTGGCTCAGTCGGTTAAGCGTCCAACTTCGGCTCAGGTCATGATCTCACGGTTCGTGGGTTCGAGCCCCGTGTCGGGCTGTGCGCTGACAGCTCAGAGCCTAGAGCTGCTTCGGATTCTGTGTCTCCCTCTCTCGCTGCCCCTCCCCCACTCATGCTCTGTCTGTCTCTGTCTCAAAAATAAAAAATAAACTATAAAAAAAAATAGCAAAAACAAACAAAAAACCCCCATCCAATTAAAAAAATGGGCAGAGGACCTGAATAGACATTTTTCCAAAGTAGGTATACAAATGGCCAACAGGCATAGGAGAAGGTGTTCAGCACCGCTCATCACCAGAGAAATGCAAATCAGAACCACAGCGAGCTATCAGCTCACACCTGTCAGAACGGCCCCCGGAAAGACCAGATAAGCAGGTGTCGGCAAGCCCGTGGAGAAAAGGGACCCTGTGCACTGCTGGTGGGAATGTAAACTTGGGCAGCTGCTCTGGAAAACAGTATGGAGGCTCCTCCAAAAATTAAAACTACCACGTGATCCAGCAATCCCAGCTGGGGGTATCTATTCAAAGAAAACCAAGACGTTAATTTAGAAAGATAGGTGTGCCTTTACGTTCACTGCAGCATTATTTACAATAGCCAAGACAAGGAAACGACTCAGTGTCCACTGGTGGATGAATGGATAAAGATGTGGTACAATGCACCACGGAATCCTAGTGGATCCAGTGGAAGAGTATCAGCCGTAAAACAGAGGGAAATCTTGCCATTTATGACAACCTGGACAGACCTCGATGGCGTCACGTGCTAAACGAACTAAGTCAAAGACAATACTGGACGGCCTCACTTAGATGTGGAATCGAAACAAACAAAACCCCAAGCTCATAGACACAGAGAACAGACTGGAGGTGGACAGAGAGGGTCTGGGGTAGGTGAAATGGGTGAAGGGGATCAAACAGAACAACTCTACCAGTTATAGTTAAATAACAGGGACGCGATATGCACGGGGCTGTCGCTAAAGCTACTTTGTTGCCTACTTGAAGGTTGCTGAGACTCAATGTTAAAAATGTTCACTAGGAGAACAAAACTTTGTAACTACGTACGGTGAGGGATGTTAACCAGACTTCTTGCGGGATCCTTCTGCAGAATATACAAATACTGAATCTTTACATTGCACACCGGAAGCTAGTATCACGTTATACAACAATTACACCTCAATAAAAATGTTTTTTCTTCACAAAACCATTAAACATAGAATTATCACTTGATTTAGAAATTCCACTCCTAGTTCTATATCCAAAGACTTGAAAACAGGGATTCAAACAGGAATTTACGTACTGACGTTTATGCAGGAGGATTCGTAATAGCCAAAGGAAACAACTCAAGAGTCCATCAATAATGGGATTAAGGGGCACCTAGGTGGCTCGGATGGTTAAACATCCGGCTTCAGCTCGAGTCCTGATCTCATGCTTTGTGGGTTCGAGCCCCGCATCGGGCTCTGTGCTGACCGCTCGGGCCTGTAATCTGCTCTGGATTCGGTGTCTCCCTCTCTGCCCCTCCCCTACTCGTGCTCACTCGCTCACTCTCAAGAACACAAAAAATTTTTAAAAGTGGGATTAAAAATGCGGTCTATACATATAACGGAATACTACTCAGCCTTAAAAAGGAATGAAATTCTCATACGTGCCACAACATGGGTGATTCTTGCAAACACACTAAGTGAAAGAAGCCAATAGAAAAGAAAAATATCGTATAAACGATCGTGGAGGAGTCAACCGAATAGAGACAGGAAGTCGGATGGTGGTTGCTGGGTGGGAGGAAGGGGGTCTGGGGGCTGAATGGTTAGTGCATATAGAGGTTTTGTTTGCGGGCCCGACCAAGTTCTGGAAAGGGGTAGGGGCGATGGCTGCACAAACACGGTGGATGTTCTTAACGCCACCGGACCGTCTAACTTAAAAAGGGTTAAAATGGAGTTTGGGCCCAGGAAAAGTTGTGATTCCGCTGGGACTGAACAGGCTCTGCAGGTGAATCTGATGCGTAAGGAGGTCTGGGGCCCGCGACTCTGGGGCCCTCTGACTGGTGGCAGGAGAGACGGCGCTCTGATCCTTCCAGCGCTCTCGCGGGCATGTGAGTTCTCGGGACGTCTGCTAAGCCAGATTCTGACCCAGTGGGTCTGGGGCGAGGCCTAAGTGTGCATTTCTAGCAAGTTCCTGGGCGCTGCGGACGCTGCCGGGCTGTGGGCTGTGTTTGAGCGCCAGAGCTCAGGGACAGACAGCGACCTCAGCGCTGGACAGAGTGGAGGTCTGGACAGGCTCCTGATGACTAACCAGGAGCGAACGGCTAGGGCTTTGGCTGACTTGGGGACGAGCTTCCGGGGACCGTCCAGACGGGCAGGTTTGCAGTTTAGCTGAAGGACATACCGAGGCCAGAGATGACCAGCGGACAAAACTGTGGGTTCTGCTCAAGTCTGAATTTCTGGACCTCGTGTTTTAGAGGTAAGGATTCAGCTCCACTGACCACAAGTGAAACTGGCCCGTTCCCCTTTGATTCTCTGTCGCCTCTCCAACTCTCTCCTGGTCCACCGCAGCCCGCAGAACGGAGTCCCTCCCTCCCCATCACCGCCCGGAGCAGAATGAGGCGCAGCAGGCCCCCTGTCCACCCAGCCCTGGCATCCTGGCCTACCTCCCGGAGTCAGTCACTGTTGGCTCCACACGGTCAAGTCCCGCTGGAAGACGCCCCGCCTTCAACGCCCTAGGGACAGAACTGGAGCTCAGCCTCCCCGCAGCACCACCCCGGGCAGTGCGGCCCTGTGGTTAGGGAATCGGACACCCTAGGGCTTGGATCAGAGTTAAGTACCTTTTCCTGCGCCTCTAACCTTGGAGGAGTTACCTAAGTCCCCAGACCCCAGCTTCTCACCGATCAGGTGGAGACTGTGACACGGCCTCCCAAAACTGCAGGGAGGTCACATGGGCCAGTGCGAGGGAAGTGTTCTGCCCAATAACTGGCACATGGCGTGGGGTTCTGTAACGTATGGTGGCCACAGGGTTCCCCTCTGCCCCCCTAAGCAGGTGGTTCTATCCTGCTCTAGCCTCCGGGGTTTGTTCATCCCCTGATGCCTGGCGGAGTCGTGTCGGGTCTGATTCCGGGTTCCCCAGTGTCGGCGCAGGTGAGGGCGGGGCCCAGAATGGGGGCTCTGGGCCAAGTTCTAGGAGAACTCCCAGGCTGGATCATCGCGCTTGCAGTTCGGGAGGTGACCTGCAGATGGCGCGCGCGGCCGCGGGAGGCGTCCTGCCCGCCCCGAGGGCCCGGAGCCGGCTCTCCCCAGGAGTCTGGGACGCAGGCCCTTCTCGCTGTTCTCTTTATCGCTGTTAGCTGGTTCTCTGGCCCGGGTCCCTGGTGCCGGGGCTGAGATGGAGGTGCCGCTGGGCCTAGGAGTCGCCAAGGAGCACAAGGCCTCTGCCCCCTCCCCTGCCATGTGCCCACCCCCTTACCTTGCAGGGTGGGCCGCACAGGGACGGCTCCTCTGGACCCCACGCTGCCTGGGTGCTCAGGGAGTGTTAGAGGAAGCAGTCGCCTTTTGGAAAGTGCTTCCATTAAAGGTCATGCAGCCCAGGCAGGGTCTTGCTGTGGCCCAGACAGGGGACGGCCCGCCTGCACCCCGCACAAACCCCTCCTTTCTTCTCGAGTCCTCTGGGGGCCCTTCCCAGCCCCTCCTCTCAGCTTCCGGGGGGACGGCAGGTCCCAGAGACTCACCTTCCTTCCAGATTCCCAGATTCCACAGCTCAGCCTTCACTGGGGGCACTCAACCCCCTTTGTGCTTCTTAGGAGCACGTCTTTTCACCCAGGGGTTCCGGGCCATGCTGGAGGGAGGAGGAGGGAAATGGCGACCTGGCGTCTCTCCTTCCCCGTTACTTGAACCTGAACGTCCTTGGAGGCCCCGCCCACACGCTTTCCCCACCCTTTCATCAGACGAGGCCTTTCTGCGCACCTGCTTGTGCCCACGCTTCCTTCCACCTGTCAGCCTGATGCCAACTCCTCCCAAGCCAGACGAGGGACCCGGCATGCCTGCTGGCCCATTCTCTTTGGTGGAGCCCCTTTCACCTCTCCAAACTCCTTCTCTTTCACTCCTTCTCTTTGGCCTCACCCTGCTCTATCGGCCTAGAACTTCCAGCTCTGTCCCAACCCCCAGGGCATATAGAGCCTCCTCCTCCCCCTCCCAGTTTATAGGGATCTCTTCTGTGACTAAGTGAGCACTTGTGGTTTGCCCCTGGGCAAGCCTGGAAGAGAGAAGCCAGCAGGCTCCTGCCCACCCCCACCCCAGGCTCCCCAAGCTCTCTGCAAGGTTGCCTCATTTTATTGATAAGGAAACTGGCCCAGAAAGGTTTGGGAGCGCGCTCAAAGCCACACAGCTGGCCCCCGTTAGCGGCCGGCACAGATCTGAGAACAGAACAGGTGCTCAGGAATGCACCTGGGCTAAGTAAAAGCCTTTTAAAAAGTTTAAGGTGCTGAGCTAAAACCTAACTTCTCGGAGAGAGACGGCCAGCCAGGCGTGGGGGCCTCTCCTCCCTCCCCCCTCCCCACTGGCCCTCGCCAGATGGGAAAAAACTACCACGTAGAAACATAACTTTTATTGCACACGGCGCTGGGTTTTTTTTCATAGAAAAAGGTATTAACACATAAGCATCTGCAAATTGAAGCAAGTCCTGGTTTTCTTGGAACAGGAAGACCGCATGCAGTGTCTCTGAGTCGGGATTTTGGTCTTTGTCAAAACCGCCTAGACTGAAAGAGGGTTGAGTGAGTAGGAGGGAAAAATTGCTGAGTCTTTGTGCCTCTGTCTCAAAATAAGGTGAGAGACGTATATAGATACACAGCTTGCGGAGCGCTCCTCTCTCCCGATGTACGTATATAGATCTCTCCACGCGTGTTTTGCGGGGACGGAGGGGTTGGTTTGTACTGTCAAATTCTTTGTGCCCTGGCTTCATGGAGAAGAAGAAAATAGTTTCATTTGTACAAAAGAGTTCTATGTACAAGCGTTCATGACTCGGGGGGGTTTCTTTTCGTTGTCGGTTGGTTTCTGTCAGTTTGATACAAAGAATGCAGGAAAACAGCCGAGTTGGTGTGTGAGGCTGGAGGTGCAGACAGGTCCGAGCGAGGGGCCGCCCTTCTCGCGGTGCCCCTACACCAGGGTATAGGATTTCGAGTAGGCCCCTGCCCCCTGCTTCTGGGGTCTCCCTACCCCCGACGTGCTCATCTCCAGAAGCGAGTCCCTGGAGCCCCCCATTTTGGTGTGTGGGCCCCCGGCCCGCGGAGGCTCGGTGCTGGGGGCCGGAGGGGCGGCGCTGGGGGCCGCGGGGGGCTCGGCAGGGGTGGGGCCGGGAGCTGGGGGGGCCGTGCCGGCTGGGGGTGCTGGCAGGGCCAGGGTCCTCTGAGGTAAAGTGGCTGTGGAGGCGGCAGCAGGGGCCCCTGGGTGCGGGAGGCCCAAGGGCTTGCTGGCAGGGTCCAAGGTCAGGTGGCGAGCCTGGGTGTGGTAGGTTCGAGCCAGGTTCCGGATGGAAGCCTCTCGGGGCGGGACCGCGGGACAGGGCTCACGCCCCTCCGCCTTTCGAAAGAAGGCCTCCGACTTGGCGTACAGGGGCAGGTTACAGTAGTCACCTGGAACCACAGAGGCAGAAAACGCTGGAGGCGGAGGCCCTGGCAGCCAGCTTGCTCCCACCACCCCGTGCTCCCCACTCTTGGCCCTGATCTGACCCAGGGGTCCCCCCCCCACGCCAGCCGATGACCAGTTACTTGACCCCTCCGAGCCTCGGTTTCCTGATCGGTGAGATGTGGACAGTCACGTCTCCCTACGGACCGCAGTGAGGCGTGACCAGACGCCGTCACCCTGGCTGGCACGCACGGGAGCAGCGCAGGGAGCAGCGCAGGGAGCTGACACGTCCTGCTAACTGGCTTCCGCGGGGGGAGCTCATTTCCGACCACAGCGACTCCCCACGCTGAGCCGGATTCCGCCTTCCGTCACATATTCTGCCACACAGCACGCGCCCCCAGACCTGCGCCCCCGCTGCCGTCCACACATCTGAGGCCAGCTCCGTCTCCCCACCCATCTCCTTTCCAGGGGGGATGTTCCTGATTTCCTAAACCACCTCCGTATGACGTGCTCCTAGGACCTCCGGGTCCTGACCCCTCTGCTCGGTGAGCACCCTCACCTGTAAACGTGCTCGTCCTATGCTTGGGCCCGGAACTCTCCTTACATGATCTCGCTTGGTCCCCGCAGCCCCCGGGGTAGGGAAATACCTGCCCACGTTTTGCAAATGAGGAAACTGAGGTTCGGAGAGATTAAGTAATCTGTCCCGATTCACCCAGCCAGAGGGGCTGGGGGCGGCATTCAGGGCTGTGAATCTCCAAAGTCTTTGAACTTTGTTACCCTGTGCTCTTCTCTGGATGACCCCAAGTGCCCCGATTGGCATGGCCGCTTAGCGAGGCCAGTAGGCAGCAGACCAGACTCTGCGTGGTTTGACACGGGATAGTGTGGTCCAGCGTCCCCTGGCACGCCCTCCAGTCATCCTACGGCTGTCCCACCAACCCTGAAGGGCGTCGGCTCTGACCGGGCCCCCGGGGTCAGACAGGTGCCCTTCAGGCTAGGTCACTGCCCACCATGAGGTCTGGCCACCATGTGCGGGCTGCCAGGATTGTTCCTTTGCATCTGGATCAATTATGAATGGCACTGAGGCCCCTGGCCACTGGGCAGCTGTGTCTCCGTAGCAGCACAGCCTCGGAGGAGGGGAGGACCGTGTCCTGAGACCCCGCCATGCGTCAGGCACCTACCGGACGTCTACTGTTCGCACAACAACGCAGAGGCTACGCTGTCATTTGCATTTTACAAAGGAGGAAATGAGGCCCAGAGAGGCGAAGTGACTTCCAGGGCCGCAGAGGCGTTACGAGGCTGAGCCAGGACGCGGCCCCCGATCTGGACCCTCCCAAGTACTTGATCTGCGCTGCCCACGCCACCAAGGAGCCCCCCAGGCTGTCAGGGCCGGGGTTCCGAGCAGGGGAGGGCCCGGGCACTCACTCTTGCTGGCCCGGTGCGGGATGGGCACAGCCACGTTTTTGCCTCGGTCGGCGTCCTGCGGCTTGGGCGGCGAGGCGGTGAAGCGGCAGATGCCGGGCTCCGAGGGCGTGCTCATGGACGTCATGCTGTCCGCGTTCTCGTTGGTGCCCGTGGTCATCTGGTCGGAGGAGCTGTCGGAGATGAAGCACTCGGTGACCTCGAACTTGGCGTGCTGCAGCTGCTCCTCCAGCTTGGCGTGCTCGTAGGCCCGAGCCAGCTCCTCGTAGGTGGACGAGGCGCTCTCTGTGGACACCATGCTGTTCCGGCCTTTGTCTGCGGGGACGGGAGCGCGGAGGTGAGGACAAGTGGGGGGTCCTGGGGAGAAGGGCCTCGTCTACCGAGGAGGCCAAAGCCCGCTGCGGATTCTGTGCCTCCCTCTCTCTCTGCCCCGCCCCTGCCTGCACGTGCGCTCTCTCTCAAAAATAGACATTAAAAAACTTTTTTTCAAGATGAGACCAGAGTGAGTAGTTCCCCTGCCCTTGACCCAGCGGTTATCTCCAAAGACCCCGCTGGTCCCCTGGGAAGGGGGCGGTGGTGGCAGAAGTGGGGTCTTTGGCGAATAAAGGGCAGACCGTCTTGCGTTCTTGAAAGCGAGCCGCCCCCTGGAAGACTCAGCTCTTTCTCCAACAGCCGTCACACGGGCCATTTTCTCCAACATCCTCTGGGATGGCAGAGTGAAATCCTTGACCCGGCAGAGCTCCGCAAGGTCAAGTGTTTCTGTGCCAGCCACAGAGTAAGTCAGTGGCCAGCTGGAAATGGGGCGCACTCGTGCCGTGGCCCCCATGAGCTGGTGGGCAGAGGCTGGGAAAACGGAGAGGGGAGCGGGAAGGTGGGGGAACCGGAGAACAGAGGGCCCTGGGCTCACCTGTGTCCTGGGAGAGGCTGGCGCTGTAGCTGTCACTCTCAGTGACAGTGACACCGTGCTGGGACCCCACGGTGCGCCAGTCGGAGGTGAGGGTGCGGGCAGGTGTGGAGGCCTGGCACTTGGTCAGCGTCCACTGGCTTGAGTACCGGTTCCGGGTGCTGTGGGCTGACTTTACGTTCTTCCTGGACACCGGATCTGCAAATGGGAAGCGATGGCTAGCGCATCCGCCGGGGGCACTCAGGCCTGGGCGGCTGGCACACACCGGAGGGCAGTGCAGAGCCAGGGAGGGGGCATGAGCAGCCTCAGAAGCTCCCGTGGGGAAGCTGAGCCTGCTGCCTTTCCCGACCACGTAGCTGGCCCCGGAGGGGGAGAGCGACAGTGGTGGGGGGCGCGGGCAGGGGCTGGCATCCTGGGCCTCCCCACCCACCACATCTTTTCCTTCCGCAGGGGGAAGAATGTCACCTCCTCTCCTGCTCCCTCCTGTGCATTCATTCCCCACAGCCCTTGATGTATTCTATCCTTATGCCCTGAGGCAGAAGGCCCTTGGAGAGCAAGAACACCCAACCCTCTTAAAATGTCTAGGTGAGCAAACGGAGGCCCAGAGAGACAAAGTCAGCGATAGACCCAAGGTCACAGCTAAGTCAGTCTTCAATCAAGGTCGGTAGACTCTAACTCCAGTGCTCTTTCCATTCTTCCATGCTGTTCCTCCCCCACTTTTCTTTTTATCACCTGTGCCCCATGCTGTGCCCAAGACACCCTGCGTGGGAGGGGGTCTGGCTCCCTGGGGAGAGGGCGTACTGGTGCCTGGCCGGATGTCAGACATGTCGATGAGGGGTCCCGTGCTCTGGATGAGGGCTGGGTGGTGCAAGGAGACACCGGTGCAGAAACTCTGCGGGTTGACAGCTTGGCTGAACTCGGCATCCGTCACGGGGATGGTGGCCTTATCATCTCCTGGGGGAAGAAAGACAACGAGTAGGAGTCCTTCTCTTTGCACATCACATGTATCTTTCTGTCTTTATGCCGTTTCAGTTAGAGGAGGAGCTTAGCCCTTCAGAGAAGCTTCTGTGAGTTCTGAGGTTGAGTCGTTGGTAGGGCTGCTGCCAGGCTCTGGGCACTGCAGTGAGGGCTGGCGCCTGCCCTTGGGGAGAGGTGGCCCCGGGGGTGACCACGACAGAGTCTGTGGCACTTGTCACTCACCCAGCTGCTTGATGCCCTCTTTGTCCTCGATGAGCAGCTGGACCCTGGGGATGTCAATGTGCAGCCGCGGGCCTTGGGGCGGCCCCTTCACGGGGGTGTCGAAGCTTCGGTTGTTCTTGCTGTGGGGAGAAGGGCCCGAGGTGGGTGACCCAGCAGCCATCAGGGGCCGGAGGAGAGGGTTTAGCAGGACAGTGGGGTCTTGGAGGCCCATCCTCTGCAGGGGACGGAACAGCCAGGTGACACCTACCTTATCAACATTTCTGCCAAACTCTTTGCATCTGCAAAACAGTAGAGAGAGGGACTGGGTGAGCACGGGCAGAGGCACGGGGAAAAGGTGCGGGGATCCCTAAACCGAGACCAGGGCTGGTCTCCTGGGAAGAAGAGGGAGAAGTGAAAGGGCCTCTAAGATGGTCTGAAACACAGTTAGGTCTGACGGCTCCCAGTGCACAGTTTGGCCCAGGTCTGTTTTCCTTTCCTCAGGTTTTTGTCTAATAGGGAGAGGGTATATTTGTCCCAAAGGAGAGGGTGTATAAACTGCTTCATCTGTTTCTTGAATTGACTCTAATTAAACAAGACATCATAGCAGGCTGGGAATGGGCACCAGTGGAGGGTCTGTCCTCAGTTATCTGCTGAGAAGAGGAGAGAGTGAAGGAGACGTGGGCAGTGGGCATTCCTAAATGACTATCAACCAAGGGACTTCATTTCTTCCTCTTGGGCACCTGCCCCAAGAAGTCCGTGGATAAATCTGAGGGTCCCTGCTTTGTCTCCAGAGAGGCCTTGAATAGGATCAGGACTCTCAGGTTAGGAATTGACCAAAACAAAACAAAAAACAGTGAGAGAAGCAAAGGGCCCAGTTAATCCATTAGACCCGAGGAGAAGGAGAATCATGAGACTCATCTGTCGGAATGAATCCAGCTCTATGTATGTATCCAACCATCTACTCACCCGCCCACCCGTCCATGCATCATTGATCCATTTACCTATCAATCTATTCATTTCTCCACCCACCCATCCATTCATCCATCATCCACCCATTCAGTTATCTACCCATTCAACCAGCCATCCATCCATCCACCCATCCATCCAATTATCTATTCATCTACTCAACCTTTCATCCAATCACCTATCCATACATCCATAAAATCATACAATCATCTGTCCATCTTATCATCCATCTACCTATCCATTCATCCAAACACCCATTCGACTATCTACCCAACTACCCAATCATTCATCTATTAACCATACATTCAAATATGCATCCATCCATCCACCTACCCATGGATCCAAACATTAATCCATTCAACCATTAATCCATCCAACTATCTAATCATCTATCCACTCTTCCATCTACCCATCCAGCCACCTATCCATCCAGCCACCTCTACATTAAACCTTTCATGTAACCATCTATCCAACCATCCTTCCATCTATACATCTTTCCATCCAACCATCCAATTAATCATTCAACCATCCATCCACTCAACTCCTAAACACCCAAGGTCGGGTTAGTACTTCTCTCTTTTGTACGACTATTGTGCCCTGACCTCTCACACTAGACTGTAAACTCGAGGAGGACTAGACTATGTTCTGTAAGACTACAGACTCTTCCTTCTCCAGTTGTTTCGATATCTCCGGCGTATGGAAGTATCTAGAATACAGCAGCTATTCAATAAATGTTTTCCAAATGAATGAACGAACATCTGTGAAGCAACTACTAGGTGCCAGACAGTGTACCAGGCCCTGGGGAAGTCAAGCTGAATCAGACTCATCCATGCCCGTCTACGGTATCACGTATTAGGACAGGGACGCTATTCAAAATATTTAACATCAGACACGTTCTGGAGGTGCCAGAACTGAGCCAGGTCCCAGAGACCACCTGCCGGTCTGTTTCCGTGGCCAGCTCCTGAAAGAATCTCAGGGATCCCGTGTGAGAGAGAGAAGATCCTATTTACCAACTAACATGGAAATGTTTATTCTTTATTTTTTTTTTTAACATTTATTCATTTTTGAGAGAGAGAGAGCAAGAGAGTGTGAGAGCATGAGCACACAAGCAGGGGAGGGGCAGAGAGAGAGGGAGACACAGAACCGGAAGCAGCTCCAGGCTCTGAGCTGTCAGCACAGAGCCCAATGCGGGGCTCACACGCCCGAATCGCAAGATCATGACTGAGCCGGAGTCAGATGCTTAACTGACTGAGCCACCCAGGTGCCCTTAACATGGAAATGTTTAAATATTTCAACCAATATGGCTTTACCAGAGCACACCTCTGATTCAGCCCTGGTCTTGGGGGCACAGAGGAGGAAGCCGTTAGAACTAAAGTTTCAGAGGACTGGAGCGGCCGCTTTCCCTTCCACGAGACACAGGCACACTCCTGCCCAGAGGGTGCCCTGAGCCAACGACAGGTGGCCAGCGTGGCCGAGGGCCAACGCTCCCTCCTGGGAAGCCCGCGGGGAACCTGGCTACCTCGGAGCCGCTTCAGCCGCTTTTCCTTCCTCTTCTTGCGCACGATGAAGAGCAGGGCCACGCCCAGGGTGGCCAGGATGACCGGGCAGCCGATGGTGAACAGCTTCTTGACGTCATCGCCCTCCCCGTGAGCAGACTTGATAGGAGGGATGGTGCCTGAACGGGGGGAAGACGGGGGTCAGATGTCCCTTACGAGGAGGCTCTGTGTAGAGCCCCGGGGGTGGGGCAGCCCGCGAACCTCTCCTGCCGCCCCTGGTCTCATTCTGATCCGCACTTCCTGCACCCCTCCCCTTTACCCCCCCATATTCTGGTCATATCAGGACAGCCCACAATCATGCCGTTTTTATGCTGCATTATGAACTGATGACTTCGTGGGGCTGTTTTAGAATTATCCTGACGTCTTTGAGAGAGAGTCTCCTACCTGTAGGAGTTCAATGTTCATTTCTAGAGGGGGGGCGCTGATGCGCTTAGATTTCCCCCATCCAGCTCGTAAAGTGGGGGAGGGGCAGTGAGATTCAGAGAGGAATCAGTGCCGTGGGATCCCAGGGCCTCTTCCCCAGCTGGGGACAGAGCCGTTCAATGCCCTGCATTTTTTCCCTGATACCCCCTCCCATGGGCAATATTTGCTAACCTGGGGTGCCTGCATGGAGGCGGTAAGTTCTGCAGACATAGCCCTTGGCCAAGCCCCACCTCTGCCTGTTTCAAAGCTTTGCATGAGGGCCATCTCCTTCGAGAAGGAGCTGTTCATTTCCTTAACACACAGGTGGACTTACTTTACCTCTGACAGTGGATCTCTATGAATTCAGCCTTTGACGTGCCTGTACCGTATGTCGCGCATGTGTTACGTGTGTGCATGTGTCACGTGTGCGCATGTGTATGAAGTACCCCACATGGGAGACACCAGTTAGTGCTCACCAAGCATCCACGTGCCTACTTACACCCTCCAGATCTCCGAGTTAGATCAGAATCACGTAACTAGCTCTAGACGACAGAGTGTGAACAGAAGTGACGAGCATCTCCTCCTGGACAAGGCTGTTAAGAACTGGGGTGCCTTTTCTATCTCTCTCTTCTTGGTGACCTTGGGGGCTACCATTCAGGATGGCGTAGCCAGAAGACGGTGGCCAGCCGACCCTCTCAAGATGTTACGAGAGCAAGAAGCAGATCTTTACTGGGTCAAGCCCTGGAGCTTTTGGTGTTTTATCTGTCACTGCAGCACAGAGCATCCCATCCTGGCCTCTGCACCGTGGTAGCAGAGGGTCCCCAGAGGGCAGGGCCTCAACTACATCTCCACATTCCTCTCCATCTCTCTGAAGCAACAGGGAGCAAGGACGCACCTGCAAAGATGCTCTGTCTTAGGGTGACTGTTGGCCTGTCTGTAGGGTCTGTAGGTCTGTATCGGTCACTGGTGCAGCGGCCTGCCGGCCTCCACCCCGCGGCTCCCTTCCCTGTCTCCGGCTCTTCCCTCCCTGTTTTTCAATTTGTCCTCTCTTTGTGCGTCTGCCCCTGTGCCGGCTTCCCTGGGGACACCCCGCCGCGGCCTCCCCGACTCACTCCCGTCGTAGTCCAGGGTGGCGAACTGGGCCGTCTCGTTGCCGCAGCCGGCGCTGTTGCAGGCCCGCATGCGCAGCTCGTACCACGTGGCCTCCCGCAGCTCGGTCAGGAACACCTCCCCGGAGCTGTTGGCCCGCAGCCCCTGCCAGGCCCAGGTGCCCTTGGGCCGGTACTCCAGCAGGACGGCCGTGATGGGGCAGCCTCCGTTGTTCCAGCCCTGCAGGTTAAGCCGAGCATGCGTGGAGTTGATGTGGGTGAACAGGTGCTGGTCTTTGCTGAAGGAGGGCTCTGGGGGGCCACAGGGAGAGAGCGTGGTTAGAGACCGAGAGGAAGAGGGGGGTGCCTTCACCTGCGGGCGGGGCAGTCCCCTGGGCCAGGGGGGCGGCGGCGGCTCTGGCACAGATGGGGGGGGGGTGCCCCAGGGGGCCGAGGAGGAGCGAGAAGAGGAAGGACCTGGAGCAAGGCCTCGGCCCAGGAGGAAGGGATGTGGGCAGAAGGAAGAGGCCGCCACCTGCTACCCAGCCAGGGAGGTGGGGCCTGTTTCTCCCACTGTGATTGGTCCCCGTGCCCGCTGAGCCCCTCCCTTCCGCCCGCTTCCCGCCCTCCTTCCCCACCCCCATCCCATGGCCTGGGCCCGCCTCTCCCGGCTGGGCCGTGGCGGAGCCTCACCCCGCCCGTGGGTCTTGGCCTCGATGATCTCGCTGATGCGCCCGGAGCCCACGCTGTTCTTGGCCGCCAGCTTCACCTTGTACCACGTGCCGCACTTGAGGCTGTCCAGCTTGAAGGACCGCTCGCCCGAGCTGATGAACACGTCCTTCCACTCCTCGCTGTTGTCCACCGAGTACTGCAGCACGAAGCCTGCCCGGGGGGTTGCGGGTCAGGGTGGGGCCTGGGGCACCCGCAGGACAGGGGTCCGGGGCTGGGCTCCCGGCAGGGGCAGGGCGGGGCCAGGGGCACCCGCAGGATAGGGGTCGGGGCTGGACACCCTGCAGGGGCAGGGGGGGGGGCCTGGGGCACCCGCAGGACAGGCGTCCTGGGCTGGGCTCCCCGCAGGAGCAGGGCCGGGCCTTTGGTGATGGGGGGAGGGCCCACGCAGGTTGGACACAAAGCAACAAGGATGTTCCTGCTCTCTCTCTGGCAGCTAAGGTGGGAGGGGAGCAGAAACCAGAGCCTCAAGGCTTAAAGGGGCCCCTATTTAGACCCTGCTACCCCAGGGATGGCCCTGAAGGCAGTATTAGATCTCCTGGGAGCCGGTCAGATCCTACCCCAGACCTCCGGAATCAGAATCTGCATTCCTTAAGACACCCGCCCCCGGTGATCCATGTCCATGTTCAAAGTCGAGAAGCACTCTCTGTCCACTGTTACAGATTTGGGAACTGAGGCCCGAGAAGAAAACAGGTCTCTCCAGGTTCACACTGGTCACCAGCAGCAAATGGGGTGGCCCGTCTAAAACCGGGATACCTGGGCTGGGGACTTTCTGGGGCACCTGGGCCACTTCCTTCTGGTCCGAATCGCCCCCCATTTATCGCTTCTGGGGCATTATGGGGATGCAGCGGTGGGAGTGGGTGAAGCCCTCCCCTGCTCCTGGGCCCAGCGTTTCTTCCCCTCGTCCCCCTCCTCACCCAGACCCCTCTCACCTCGGATGGAGCTGCCCCCATTGTCACCTGGAATCCAGGTCAGGGTGATGGACGAGGCGGAGGTTTTAGAGACGGTGAGGCGGGGCTGGTCCGGGGGGACTGTGGGGGAAAGCCAGCCGCCCTCACCACGCGCACTAACGTCTGGTGACGGTGGGGGGCGTGGGCCTCCCAGCGGCGGGGGGGTGGGGGCCGAGGCCTTGTTTCCCCCCCGCCCCCCGGAGCCTCCCCAGCTCCTGTCATTCTCTCCTTCCCTCCTGCCTTCTCTTCCAGGTGGCACCTCTGGTCCACTAAGGGTCCGTCGCCCAGGCCGTTGGGGACTGGGCGGGGCGCCGCCTGCCTGGGGCTCACCTTGCACCAGAAGGTTGACGATGATGGTGTCGAAGCCCCCGGTGTTGGTGGCCGTGCAGGTGTAGTAGCCGGAGTCCTCGGCCTTGACGGCGCGCAGCAGCAGCGTGCCGTTCGTATGGATGAGCCGGTGCCCGTCCATGGACACGGGGATGGCCGAGTCTTCGCTGCAGGGTGGGGGGGCCAGAGACGGGGGATGGTGAGCACCCCCTCTTCCTGGGGCCTCTCCCAGGACTGGAGGTCCTGGGAGCACAGGGAGGCTAACTAGAGGGCACTCCCTGGGGTATCCAGTAACCCTGGAAAGGGAAGGGAGCCCCCAAGGATCCTTGGCAGTCCACAGGGGGGGAGCCGGGGGGCCCAGGCCTCCTGGGGAGCAGTAGCTGTGCCCCTGGCAGGGCCTCGGTCAGCTGGAAGCTATGGGCGCCTGACTCTTTTCCTTCTGGCTCTTCTACCGCCCGTCACTTGGGTCAGTCAGTCCCCCGGGGTCCCGCACATACCTGTCCTTGGTCCACTTCACCGCAGGGGCGGGGTCTCCCACTGAATTGCAGGGCAGCCGGACATCTTTCATCCAGGGGGTCGTCACGGTGCCTCCAAAGGAGATGATCTTCGCTGGGGCTGTGGGGAGGAGGGCATGAGGGCACCCAGCTTGGTGCACAGCGCTGTGCTGGCTGCCTGCCCTGGGCTCCCATCTCCCACCTGACCTCCACTCTGAGCTCGGAGCAGGGGTGGGCGCAGGCGATTTCAGATGGGAGCCACTAGCCCCACAAACATTTATCAAATATGTACTTGTTACGGGCCAGCTGTCACATGAGGCTCTGAGATTCACAAAATGAGTAAGATCCCTTGCCCGAGAGGGAGACAGATACTTAAAAAGTACCCCTGCGGGGGCAGGGGCACACCTGGGGGGCTCAGTCGGCAGAGCATCGGGCGCTTGATCTCAGGGCCGTGCCCAGCGAGGAGCCCAACTTAAAAAACAACTTTTCCCCCAGGTAGAAAATACTGTGGTGGCCACAGGTGCAGGGACCCATGGGAGCCCGCGGGGGGGCATGGACCTGCCAGTTCAGAGGTGGTGGAGGCGAAGGCCAGGGAGGCCCCTTGGATCTCGAAGGCTAACAGGGAAGGCCTCGTGCAGGGAAGGACAGTCACGGTGCGCAGAGGAGCAGCGCTGAGTAGGGGCCTGAAGGCCTAGACACGTGGGGAGTAGGAGGCCTGCACACACCCTGGCTGACCGGAGCGCAGGGGGAGGGGAGAGGAGGCATAGTGAGCAGGAGCACGGGGCGGGGTGGGGCGGCGCAGGGGGGGCTCTCGGCAGAACAAGGAGGCTGGACTTGGGGACACAAGGAGCCACTGGAGGCTTAAGTAAGTAGTGACTTGTTCAGAATGGAGTTGTAGATAAAGCCCCGGCTGCCGGCAGAGGAAGCCTTGGTGGAGGAGGGGCATCGGCAGCGAGATGGCGGCCAGAGAGCAGGGCCGGGTCGACGTGAGTGGGCAGGAGGGGAGGGGCTCCAGGAAGAGCCGTGGGGACCTGGGGTCTGACCGGTTTTGAGGACGAGACCGAGGGGGAGGTGAGGATGACTGCCTGGCTCCGGCTGGGTGACGGTGCCATCACGGAGACCGGGCACACGGGGGGAAGAGGAGAAATGGGGACCCTTAGCCTCACACGGGGCCCGGGGGTCACCCGCGTGGGGTAAGTAGAAAGCAGTCAGATATACACATGTTCCCGGGGCACGGGAGAAGAGGCTGGGCCATGGACACCGGCGTGGGAGTCCGCGGCCCCGGGACTGACAGAGGGGTGGCAATGACACATGGCCCTGGAGAAAGGACACCCCCGGGGGTGACGGGAGCGCGCTCAGAGGCCCAGGGTGCCCCGGCGGCATCGTGCAAGGCAAGAAAGGCAAAGATGTCGAGGGGCCTGGAGATGGTGACCGCGTCAGGCGCCTCACGGGTCACCAGGCCACGGTAAGGGTGCAAAGTTAACCAAGCGACCAAACGCTTCGGGGTGCCAGACCCGGGACTGCCATGTGGCTGGGGTCGGTTCCTGGGGCCCCAGGGCTGGAGACTCACGTGGCTCTGGGAGGAGGCAGGCCAAGAGGAAGGGGGGCCTTCCCGTGGAGGCCCAGAGCCGAGCACAGCGCTGAGGTTAGGGGCTGGAGGTGGGTAAACCCCGGGGCACAGGGGCCGGCCAGCCTCTGTGTGCGGCTGCCTCCCCGCTCTCGGGCTGGGGCCTCAGAACTGCCGTCCCCCGTGAGGTGGGGTGCACACGCCCTCATTCCACACTGATGCCCAGGCCAGGGATCCGGGGGCACCCCCTGAGAACGCACCCGCGGGCAGCGCCCAGCCAGAGCCCCCGGGGCTGCGCCCGCAGATGTCTGTGCACCGAGTGACCAGCCATCAGCGCCGCCACCTCCACCCGCGGGTCCAGCTCCCACACCAGGAGGCTCCTCTGATGGCTCTCGGCCCGTGGAAGCAGTGTGCCCTGCCAACGCCCCTCTTGGGACAAATGCTCCGCCATGAGCTGGGAGTGAGGCTAATGTCCCTTCTTCCAACCCTGGGGTAGAGTTCGGGGTGGGGGACCGGTGCCACCGCCGGAGCAGCTGCGCGGCCGGGAGCCTGCTGTGTGGCTTTCTGGGAGTCAGGGGGCAGCAGAGGCCCAGTGTCGGCGCCGGCAGGCGGCAGGTGGTGGCCGGCTCCTGGCAGCCAGGTGGCAGACAGGGTGCAGAGGGAGACCCCCCGTCTGGGGAGAGCCCGGGTTCTGGAAGGGGCTTCCGGCAGCTTCTCCGCCCCCGGCCCGGGTGGCTTACCCTTGCCCGCGGGCTCAATGGTGACCTTCTCACTGCTGTTGCCCCGGCCGGCGGAGGTGACGGCGGCCACCCACAGCAGGTACTGCTGCCCGCGGTGGAGGTGCGCGATCCGGTAGAAGAGCTGCTCCGGGCTCGTCTCGTACTCACTCGGCGCCTGCGGGACGGGGCGGAGGCGCGCTGGAACCCAGGCTCCGGGGCCTCGGGCCTCCACCCCCGCCTCCCTGGGGACCTGGGCCTGGAGTCTGGGCGGCCCAGTCAGGGGGTGGGAAGAGCAGGCAGGATCCTGCCTCGTTCGCCCATTCTGGTTCGGGAGCCGCGGGGAGCAGAGTCTGCAGGGGCTGGGCCCTGGCGTCCCGCTGGGCCAGCCTCAGTTTACTTCTTCGACGGGTCCAGACCCTGGCAGGTGAGGCTGCAGGTCAGGGGATGCGGGTGTTTGCGGTGAGTGAGGGAGGGAGGGAGTCAGGAGAGCGAGAACGGAGGCCAGAGGGTCCCAGAAGACCCGAGGAAAGGGAGTCTTTGGGAAGAAGCTAACTCGCCATGTTTGCCTTATTAGGGATGTAGACGCCCCCCCACCCCCCAGCCCGTGTGGCCCCGCGCCTCCTCCCAGCCCTGCCGTCTACACCACACCTCCATCCTGCGGGAGCCAAGGGTCTGAGGTGGGAGACGCAAGTCTGAAAGCTTCACGGGGCGACACTTCATTAACGGTCATTAGCGGTATAGATCACCGTATGTATTTGTAGGTTGTATAAATCTATAAATTTTTTTTTAACCAAATGACAGTTTTGACAAGTTGCCAACAAAATATCAGATCCCAGTGGTTTTTACCAGTTGCTTTGATGAAAAGATTACGTTGCCTTGGAAACCAGAGGCTCAGATATTGAAATGAATTTGAGAAGGAGCTTTTGATAAGCGCTAGTTTGCAGACCTCCTGTCAGCCCCTTCCCTGGTCCAGGCGGGATGGGGCTGGCTTTCATTTTATTTTATTTTTTGGTCAGCCGCGGGGAAGGGAAGGAGGACAGCACTAGGGCCTCTTTGAAATCAGGGCAGAAGTCTGGGGAGGGGGGAGCAGCCCCCGGAACAGATGGGGGGCCCTGAGGCCAGAGGGAGCTAATAATTAGTTATCTCTGCAGTCACGGGATCTCGCGCACACACACACACACGCTCACATGCACACGGACATGTGGACGCATTCACGCACATGCTGAGGGACAGACCTGCAGACGCAGATGGGGTCACAGAGGGACATCATCTGTGCCCTCGGGAGGGCGGAGGGGCCGATGACTTACGCAGGGGAAGCCATCCTTTCTGGCCCCAGGCCAATCCGCAGGGAGATGTTAGGGAGGGGGCACAGGCGTCTCCCTGCGCAGAGCTCCCTGGCCAATTCTCCGTCCTGCGCCCCCCACAGGGATTTGGCCTGGAACCCGGAGGGTCCCTGCTGCACACAGGTGCACAGCCACCTGCAGCCCGGCACCTGGGGAGGCTGTGCAGGCGACCAGGGGCTGTGCACGAAGTGGGGTGTGGGAGTGTGCCCAGCACCACGGCCCCGTGTGGTTAGAGGCACAAATAGGCACGGGGTGGGCGAGCCCTTTGTCAATGGGACGCTCTGCTGTGAGGACGGAGGTGTGCGTGCGCGCGTGTGAGAGAAGTGGACTGCGTCCGCTGCACGTGGGCGTGCGTCTGTGTCTACACAGGCAGGAAAGGTTTGGCTTCCCTTTGACCCCGGGGTTTTCCCTTGAACCTGGGCTCCCCAAGTACCTCCAGGAATCACTTTTATTTATTTATTTTTCTGTGTCCTCAGCCTTAAATATGCAATACAGTATTATTACTTGTAGTAAGTGTTGTGCCCAGATTTTAATATCGCCCCCAAAACCCAGAGACCGCCAGGGAGGCCGAAGCACGCATGCAAAAGCAAAGGGCTTTATTAGGGGTTTAGGCTCGCTGGGGCCTAAACTCGGGCTCACAGACTTTACCGGCGTGGTGGGTCCATGCTGAGAGCCAGCGAGCCAGGAATCACTTTTAAAAACACATCCCTGTGCTCCCAAATAAGGTCCCAGTGGGTCAAAGGTTAGAAAGAAAAAGGTAAAACTGTGAAAATATCTGTCTTTCTAATCATAAAAATAAAGGCAAAAATCATAAATGGCGGTGACTCATCAGTGTGAATCATCTAAAAACAAAATGTATGGCACACCACAAATAGTATCAGAGGGCAGGCAACCAGCTGGCAAATAATGCAGCCAAAATGATTAAAAAACCCGGTTTTCAGCAGCCTTCTATGTAAAGAGCACTCACAAATCAATGAGAAAGAACCATGAACCACCCAGATAAAAAATGGATTAAGGACACGAAATGACGATTTTACCCAAAGACGAAAAAAACCCCAGCCAACAAACGTAACAATAATCAACCTAACTAGTAGTGAAGGAATATACCTAAAATAGGACACCTGTGTTCAACTCCAGCTGGCAAAAATGAAACGTACATAATAGTTTGGATTCGCACGTGTGTAAGAAACAAGTATGGACTTCTGTTACTGGTGGCGGCATAAATTGGTTCCAACTTTCTGAGGGGAAATTCACAAACATATATGCGCATTTTAAGAATATCCATATTCTTTGTGACTCAGGAATTACTGTGTAAATTTAGCTAGGAAAATAATAAAACACGTGCAGAAAGACTCATATGAAGAATGTTCAGTGAGGTGTTATTTATGATGTTGACCGTTTGAATGTAGATTAGAGATGGAATGGTGGGGGCACGCGTTAAATAGATTATGTACACATGGGCACTCATGGTCATGTTTGAAAAAAGTGTGTGGTGCTGTGGGAAAGTGCCGACATGTGTTACATGGAAAACACAGATTATATAACATTATGAAAATTTTGTTTTAATTTTTTATAAAAAACCCCATAATGTATGTACAGACCAAAGGCCGGAAGGCTGTATACCAAAACGTGCCCGTGTTTACCTTCAGGGAATGAGCACCAGTAATTTCTACTTTCCTGTCTATCCTTTCACGTATTTATAGAATTCTGTACAACAAAATTGCATTATTTTGATAATCAGAGAAAAACGACAAATGTATTGAAACATTTGGTACAATTTCTAACGGGACTCCGCGCAGCGCTGGCCGCCCCCAGGGCGTGACTTCCGGGAGCCCACGCTCTGTGCGGTTCCCGTCTACTCGCGGGATTCCACACACTCTAGCGGGTGTGCACACGTTAGACTCACGTGCGTTGCCTCTAACCTCACACTCACACCCATGGTTGTGGGCTGTCCGTGCACACGCTGTGTCCTCACCCCTAGGACCTTTCATGAGTGGATTTGTAATGCACTTGTTTGGAATTTGGAGCACAGTCGTGCAGAGCGGTCACATCACACAATCCCATGTGGTGGTCTCTACCCCACGGGGTGCTGAGCGGAAGTCCCCCTCACGCGCCCCCTCACCCCGTGTGCCACTGGGGGATAGGAGCCCTCCCCGGGAGAGAGGCGCTTCCTCCGGGCTCAGGAGATGACGGGAAGGGGGAGGGCCCCGGTCTCCAGCAGGCCCCGGGCACCCGGAGCTCCGTTCTGGGGGCTTGTGAGGCCCGACTTAATGGGGAGGCAGCCCTGCTCTGAAAGGCTTCCTGGTTGGAGGCAGAGATGACTGCACGCAGCCAAGCTGGAGAGTGAGCCCCCCCCGCCCCCCACCGATTTACGGAGGGAAACTTGCCCAGCACCCAAGGCTTGGCAATTGCCAGGCTGCCCGTAATTCCTTCATCAAACATGGATTTAGTGACAGTGATGTTCCAGGCACAGTGCTTGGCAGCCGGGGGACCAGGGATGAAAGGAAGCTGCCCCTGTCCTCACAGGGCCCCACGGACGGACCAGCGGGGAGACAGAGTGTGAGCCGCTAATTGCCACGGGACGCATTCAGTGTGACGAGGATGGAGCCCGTGCCAGGGCAGAATCAGCAGGGGCAGGGGTGTGGGCAGGGAACAGGCACAGCGGTGTCCAGACCCCTGACAAGCTGAGGACGGTGGGGAGGGGCAGACGGCGTGGCTAAAACATTGACCGGAAACTGGGCACAGCCACCCAACAGCAGAAGCACATCCTCAACGTCCAGCCCCCACGGCTCAGCATCTCCTCACCCGGGCACACGCCCGGCAGGCAGGTGGGCGCACGAGCACACACGTATGGGTGTGCACAGCAGCGCCGCGAGGAACAGCTCCCAACTGGAACCTACCCAGATGCCTACCAACGGGTAATGAAACGGATGAAACAATTCTGTATACGCGGATGGCTGAAACCTACACAGAAGTGAGGAAGGATGATCTGTAACCAGACCCGACAAGGCGGAGGAAACTCACAAGTTCAAAACCATGTTGCATGACCTTCACGTATACAACGGACAAAACCAGGCCACACGGATCTGGAGTCAGGATGGCGGTCTCCCTGGCGGGGGGAGGGTGGGGACCGGAGGGGGCACGAGGAGGGGCTTGGGGGCACCATGACGCCGTGTTCCCTGCTCTGGGGGCGTGCCCGGCTGCTGTGAGGTTTCATGGGGCTGCACGCCCACCACACGTGCATTCTCACTGAGAAGCCGTTTCTGGGCTCCCCCTCTGGTAACAGGACGCGGGCCTCGCTGGCACAGCGCTGGGCGCCTGCCGCGCGGAGGGTAATTCAGAAAGACCACGGGAGAGCAGAGCGGAGGAGGAGATGGCACAGTCAGCGGGTAATTTCAGGGCAGCTTTCCTGGCTGCCAGGGGCGCCCGCAGGTGCGTGGGCGGCTGTCCCGTCACACGCCGCTGGGGGAGGGGAGCGGGCCGCCTCCGGCTCCCCGCTGCCCACCCAGGACGTCCTGGGCACATCTCCCCGCTGCTACCCCTGCCCCCCCGCCTAGTGTGCCCCTCCCCCACCCCTCTAGACCGGATACCCCCTGAGGGCAGGGGCCCCTGCTCATGTAGCTCTCGTCACTCGGCACGGGGCCCACTCACCGGCTGGCCGGACCCAGGGCTGGAGCAGAAGATGGTGTACTTGCGGATGACCCCGTTGGGCTTGGTCGGGGGGAGCCAAGACACGACCACGCTGCTGGCGGACGAAGGCACAGCCTTGATGCCCGCGGGGGGACCTGGAACTGAGTCGGGAGAAGTCCAGGTCAGTGTAGAGAAAGAATAACGTGGTGGGCAGAGTGAGGCAGACAATCTGGGAGAGCTTCCTGGAGGAGGTATCCTTGAGCTATGGTTTAAAGGAGGAGGTTCCAGCCTGGCAAACAAGTGAGGAGTAAGGTGATCATTTGGGGCTTGTAACAAAGTGTCTCAGATGGAGGCGCTGGGAACGGCCAGCTTCACAGCCGTTTGGCCAGAAGCAAGGACTTAGGACACTCAAGAGAGCCACAGAGCCCGTGGGGAACTCCCATCGACCCCTAGGACCTTAACCTGCTTCCTCTCCCAAGGCTCAAGGCCCAGCTTGTATGTAGACCAAACGTATATACTGACCACTTTGCTATGTGGCCTGTGAGCTCCTTGAGGCCGGGGGCTCCACGGACTCACACAGTGGCCTCCTCCTGGGGGCCAGTGGCTGGTGTCAGCCACTGGGTGACCGGGTTTCCTGCCGTGTGCCCAGGGCGCTGCCCCCGGGGTGCTGCCTAGGCCCCCTCTGTGTTGAGGAGGGGAAAGTCTACTTGAGAATCGGCTAGGATATCCATCCCAGGGGCACACTGCTTCGTGAGGATTCTGCCCTCCCACGGCCCCCATCTCGGGTCCTGCCTGGCCCAGCTGGGTCCCCAGAGCTCTGCTTGGAGGACTGGATGCTTCCTGTTTTCGGCTCCCCTTCAACTGGGCCTTGAATTGTCTTCCCTCCTGGGAGCTTTATGCTCCTTCGAGGACAGCGGTGGCTTCCCATCAATTCGTTTCTGCCTCCCTGAGTCTCAGTTTCCCCATCTAGATAGTGGGCACAATAACAACCACATGAAAGGTTGGTCAGAGGTGATTAGCGCTGATCAAAACAAAGCAGCCGGCACAGCTCCGGACGCACAGAAGCCATGTGGTAAACGGCCACAATGGTCAGCTTTGCTGTAGCACCTACTCCAAGGTTTTTAAAACTCTAGTAAGTGGTCACCGTTCTAGGCTAAATAAAACTGAGGATCCACCACGGCCATCCGCCCGGGGGCCTGCGCCCTCCGTCACAGCTACAGCCCCGACGTCCGCTTCTGCTCGTGTCTCTGCGCGCTGTGGGTGCGGGGGCCACGGCGGCCAGCGGGCGGCGTGCCAACTCGGGTCCAGATCTTCTCTGTCCCTGCTTCCTTCTTTTCTCAGCGGTAACTGAGGGGGGCATGCTGGTACGGCCCCATGGCTGTGTGTCTGGTTTGGTGGTCCTGTCGGTCTTTGGTTTTATATATTTTGAGGTTATGTTATTAGGGTCACGACAAATTCAGAACTGCTTTTATGTGACTAGTAAGTTGGGTCTTTGATCCTAACGGGGGTGTCTTTCTGTCCCTCTAGTGATGCCTCCACTGCTCTCACACTGAACCTACCTCTACCTTTAGGTTGCAGGTGTCTCCTGTAAACAGCTCGTAGCTGGGTTTTGTTTCACTGCTGGACAGTCTGACGGTCTTTATCTTTTAATTAAATACTCTAGTTGATTTATCATTAATGCAATCACTTATATGTTTGGGTTTAGATACCTCACCTTACTAAATATTTTGTTCCTCTTATTCTGTTTTTCTTTTTATTTCCTTTTGTGTTTTTTTTTTTTTGGATCGAGTCTTTAAAAAAATACTTCATTTCCTCTCTTTATCAGATTGGTTCTTAGCCTTTCACGACTTTTAGGGGCTACTCAGTGTGAACCTTTGACTTACCCAAGTCAAACGTCATTGATTGGCACTTTTTTCCCTCTCAGACAATGCAAGAGGCTTTGAACTTCTTACCCTCTCTCAATTTCTGTGCCACTGTTGTCTATTTAAAAATTTTTTTAGTGTTTTATTTATTTTTGATACAGAGAGAGACAGAGCATGAGAGGGGGAGGGGCAGAGAGAGGGAGACACAGAATCCGAAGACAGGCTCCAGGCTCTGAGCTGTCGGCACAGAGCCTGACGCGGGGCTCGAACCCACAAACGTGAGATCTGACCTGAGCCGAAGTCGGAGGCTTACCCGACTGAGTCACCCAGGCGCCCCAATTTTAATTATGTATATATTTTAGACCCTCCCCAAGAAAATATCGCCATCATCATCATTTCATGCAGTCAGTATTAATGGAGACTTAATTGCTCTTTGCTTCTTGCATCACGAGCTCCTCCCTGGGATCATTCTCCTTCTGGCTCAGGAATGCCCTTTGCTGTTTCTCCAGAGCAGGCGTGTTGGTGATCCGTTCTCTCAGCTTTTGTCTGAAAACGTCGTTATTTCATTTTAATCTTGGGGAGCAGTTTGGTTTGCATAAAAGAGGTTGACAACTATGTTCCGTCCACACTTTCTGGCACCGCCTTGTTTTCTTGCTTCCACGACTTCCACCGTTTCCTGTTTTGTTTTTATTGTTCCGTTGTTTCTGATAAAGTCGCGGTTAATCTAACTGTTGGTCCCGGGAAGGTAACCGGGCCTTTGCGCTCTGGTTGCTTTTAGGAATTTTCTCTTTGTGTTTCCTGTTTAGCAGCTTTATGGCGACGAGCCTGTGTGTGAACTTCCGTGAGTTATCGCTGTGGGGCTTTTTGCTTTGGGAAGTGATGTCTTTCACCAGTTTTGAAAAGTTTTCAGACGTTTTATCTTCTGCCCCATTGTCTTTATCGTCTTCTTCGCAATGACTTCTTACGTCCTCTGTGTCCTTGATACTCAGAATGTGGCCCATAGGTCAGCCGCGGCCTCACCCAGAGCGTGTCAAAGTGCAAAATCCCACGTTCCACCCTGGACCCCCCCAAGTCAGAATGTGAATTTTACGGTGGCCCCCACGGGGTTGGAGGCCTCGGATGACGTAATCTTCCTACCGGGAGAATTCGTGTTTGCTTCTGACGGGGACCTGCCGTCTGCGGTCACCTCCGTCTGACTCCCAGGAGTGAGAAGGTCTGAAGCTGGGCTTCCAATCCTGTGGCGCCGTGCTCACGGCCCCCACTCAAAGCGAGGGGCACTCGCTGGCTAGACCCGCCTGCCCCAGCGGGCCCATGACCCTGACCCGCCGCTTTCTCGTACCGCTCCGATTCTCAGTCCCTGCCTCCAGATTCAGCAAACGTCCCCCACGGGGAGAGCTGTTCCAAATGCCAGGCTCAGCTCCCGGGCCTCCACTCTCCCTTGGATCCTGGCCCAGCAGTCCTGCGCTCTCCTGCCAGCTCTCGGATGCCTCCAAGCAGGTGTTTTAAAAACATTTCATCCAGATCTCCTAGTGTCCTCAGCGAGGAGAGCGGGTTTGAGTTACACGGGCCGCCATTACTGGAGTCAAATCCTCGACACGGCTCAGCTTGTCTCCACCCCTCCCTCCGTCCTCACTGCCCGCCGCCCTAGCACGCACCTCCCGCTTCTCTGCCCGGGTGCCCCCAGGTTCTAACGGCTTCTGACGCCAGGCCTCCGCCCCCGCCCCTCCTGCCGTCCGTCGTCCACGAGGCCGCGACGCTCCCTTCCTACAGCACAGGTCCAGTCAGGCCTCGTCTTCGGTCAAGTATCTTCAAGGTGGTTTAGAACCAGCTCAACCTTCGCTCTGATGTGGCTCCCCCAGGGAGGTGGGGGGTCAGCACGAGGCTTCGTGGCCCGAACCGCGACGTCCAGTCAGGCCAACCCGAGGCCGAGTGATGAGCGGGGGTTTGGGCTTCAGAAACAAGCTTGAATTTATTCGAATTTGTTTTCATTTCATCTTTTAATTTACTTTGGTTTCCTCTACATTTCCTGCTCATTTGTTCCTTAGAAACATGCAAAATCTTGAGCCGGTGGTGGGAAGGGGGGCGGGGCAGCGGGCAGGGGCGGTAGGTGGAGAGTCACAGTGTCCGGTGATTCGTCCAAGCTCCCATGGCAGAGCTGGACCCGGAACATGGCCTGTCAGCTGAAAGAGCTGTGATAACACCGTCTACACAGCTAGGGGGACGGGGGGTGGGGGGCTGGTGCAGGGCCCGCTTGTCCGCCCGCCCACCTGCATTGTTCTCTCCGGACCCCGGGGACCCTGCCCCTCCGTCCCTCAGAGAACGCTGCCCCGTCACCTCCACCGGGGGATCCACCGCCTCGGGGCAGTCGGCCATGCCCATTCCCCTGTCCGTGACCGGCTTCGGAGAGCCGCGTGGCCCCAGTGTGGCCGGCGGGAAATGAGGGGAGTCTGTGAGGGGTTTCCGGGCAGGTTTTCTCACTCCCCGAGAGAGGCAAGCCCGTAGGGGGAGACCACGTCTCCGACTCTGAACTCGGTCGTCTGCGGTGATGCCAGGGGCCTGGTCATTTGGAGATGATGGAAGGAACAGCTGATGCCCAGGCTGGCAGAGCCCGGGGACCACGGAGTCACCCACCCTGCGGAGCTGCCCCCTCAGGGCTTCCTGTTGTGTGTGACAATACGTCCATGCGCTGCCTAAACCTCTGTTTGTCTGTTCTGACTTGTCTTGCTCACGCCCCAGAGTCCTGTCTCATACGGTACAGAGGATACGGAGGCAAGAAGGTCTCCGTTTGCCCCCCCGAGAGCTCAGTGACATTCAGCAAGTCGCTTTAGCGCCCGTGCCTCACTTTTCTCACCTCTAAAATGGACATAAAACATACCTCCCAGAGCTACTGGCAAGGCTCGGTCCTGCTTATGACCTCCTGTGGGCCACGGGCCAAGTGTGGCCGCTGTTCCGTCAGACCTCATCTGGCAGTGCCTTCCTTCCGGCCTGGGGTCTCCCTCTGGGGAGGGCACTGAGCCTCTCAGGGGTGCCTGGGTCCACCCACCGCAGTCACTTCACTGCCAGCACCTTGGCAGCCATTAGGCACCTGCTGTTTGCTAGCACTGCATGTTTTAGAAAGGATTTTACAGTTAACTTGCTTCTTAGGACAGTGCAATGAGTCCTCACTGTCCCCATTTTATCACGAGGAATCTGAGGTTCAGGAAGGTTAGGTGACTCGTCCGTGACTGGCGGGGCTGGGGCCGGCTCTTCCGCTGTGCTTACGAGCACAGGGAGCTGCACGGCAGGGCCCCCTCCCCGCCAGGAGCACCCCTGCGCGGCTCTACGTGGAAAGGTTGAAAGCTGCGTGGACCTTTGGGTTCCCTGGCAGGGAATCCCTGACCTTTGTCAAACATGGGGAGGTGCTTATGGCTCAGGCCTTGCATCAGAATAGGGTGCAAGGAGTCTGGGGGCCCCAGTGGGTCCTCCCTCGAGGCTGGGAAGGAGCCTGCGTGTGTGGCCAGGAGGGGCCAGGCTCGGAGCACGGTCCCTGTTTGGTCTCACATGAGAGCAGGTGGCTCTGCCTGGAGTGGTCCCAGGAAACCTTGATGGGGGATTAATGGCAGGAAAAGTAGGGCAGGCAGGTTGGTAAATATTTAATTGCTCAGAGCTTACGGCATGGAGGGGCTGATCCGATGGAAGGGCTGGGCTTAGGGAGAGTGGGAGCCGGATTAAAGTGCTCCGCTCCCCGAGCTGCCCTGGGAAGCTCTCTACCATCCGCCCAGCCCGACACTCTCCTCTCACGACTCTGATCCTCCAGCACCTTCTGCCAAACGGCACCGGAGGGGCCCAGACCGTGGGAGCTCGGAGAGAACGGAGGCAGTGAGGGTAGGAAGCCACGACACCAAGGCTGGCTAGTTGAAGTGCCCGCGGGTGCCCGCCGCTCTTCCCACGAACTGACTCTCTTAAATACACAGCACCTGCCTCCGAAGGCTTAGGAATCAGCTGAGTGATGGGGCGCCTGGGTGGCTTAGTCAGTTGAGCTTCCGATTTCAGCTCAGGTCATGATGTCACAGTTTGTGAGTTCAAGCCTCGCGTCAGGCCCTGCGCCGACAGCCCAGAGCCTGAGCCTGCTTGGGATTCCGTGTCTGCCTCTCTCTGCCCGCCCCCCCTTGCCCTCCCTCTCTCTAGGCAGCTGAGTGATGGTGCTGGGATGCGGTGAGGAAGAAAGCGGCGGCTGGCCGCAGGAGCCCGGAGCCGCCCGTGGCCGCACACAGCACGTCCCGGGTGCGCCCTCCGTGAGCGAGGCCCCCTGGCGGGGTGCAGCTCTGGGCCCCTCTCCCAACCTGTTCTCCGCTGGGCTGTCTGTTCCCTGACCTCCTTGCTTTGTCATTCCGCCCTTGAGCTTTGGCTCCTGACCGCTGGTTTTCCTCCAGTTCTGCCTCGGAGGGGAGGCTTGGAGATCACAGCTCCAGAGGGAGGCACATCCCATTCTCGCCCCAGAGCCTTCCCAGCATGCCCGCGTCCAGGGCCTGGACCATCCTGGGGCCTCTGCCACGCCCCCAGCCTGAGATTCGGGGAGGGAGATCCTCTCCCCTCCTCCCCGCCCCAACCACCTGTATCCAGAGGAAAGGAGGCAGAATCTCGCCACACAAAGGACGCCCCTGGGGAGGAGGTGGGGAGAGAGGCTTTATCTGGCCTCTGACCATGGGCTGCACGGGGAGCTGAGGGGCGGGAGTCCCGGAGCACCCCACTACCACCCACGGTCAGCTGCGCTCTCCCAAAGCGGGGCCTGGCGCTCAAAGCCACTGCGATGACTTCAAGGGACAGGAGAGAGGATGATGCCTCACCCTTCTCCCTGGGCAGTGCCCAGCAGCGGGCGGGGGGAGCCTGGCCGGCGGGCCGGGCGCAGGGACTCACCGTCCTCCTTGGTCTGGATGTAGAGCACGCTGCTGCGCACGCCGTCCCCAGCCTGGGTGTAGGCCAGCACCTGCACGCTGTAGTTGGTGAACTTCTCCATGCCCCGCAGCTCCACCCGCTCCCGCGTGGTCGTGACGTTCTGCATCTCGCCCCACTCTGCGGGGACACACGGCCTGAGCGCGGCCAGGCCGGCCCCGCCCGGCGCCCCTGCCACCGCCCCTCTGCCAGCCGGGGCTCCATGGTAGAGGTGACCCGGGGACCTCCAGCTTTAGGTACCCGGGGGCAGATCTGGGGCGCTGCCCCCGGGCCACAAGCTCCCCAAATGGCCCAGCTAGGGTGAGTGGCGTGTGCCAGGCCTCAGCCCCAGCTGACCTTGCACCAAATTTGACTCAATGCGCTCCCTTTGGAACACATCCATCTCTCTGAGCACCTTTCCCCCCTCCACCGGACCCCCTCTCCATGTGGGGGGTCCCAAGCGTGACTTGGACCCGGAAGGGAGCCTAGGCCGGGGGCGTGGTCACAGCCATTCCTCCCGGCCGCGGCAGGGCCTCCTTGGGCTCTCAGGCCACGGGCAGGGTGTCACCCCCGATGACTGGGGACAGGCTGGGGCTGCCCCCTCTGTGTCTGACTGCCCCCGGGCCAGCACCCTCAACTCTCCCCACCACTGAGGACACCCTCCCTGGGAAGAACCCGCACAGAGAACCTGGGCGAGGCCGGTGGAGGGGACAGCCTCGTCCAGGAGGAGCCGGCGAGGACCCGCCCCCGGCTCTGCCGAGGAACCTGCCGTGGACTGAGGGAGATCCTAGGGAGCACGTCCCGTGGGAAGACCCGGGTCTTAGAAGGAGGAAACGAGACAGGCTCCTGAGCTGACAGCTGTCCCCCGGGACCACCTGGCCTGGACGCACTGACTCAGGACAGGCTTTGTAGAAGACAAGTGCCTGCAACCCACCCCAGCGTCCCACCCGGGACCCGGCACATGCAAAGGCCCGAAGCAGAGAGCCTGCCCAGGGGACTGCAACAGTCTGCCTGGTGCCAGGGGGGCCAAGACCCCGTGCCCGGCCTGAGGCAACCCCGGGACAGTGCAGGGGGCCCTCAAGAAGCCTGAGCAGCGGGATCTTTCTTTTTAGGAAATCAGAAACCACGGCAGACCTGCCCAGGACCGGGGCCACAGAAAGACCCAAACAGAGGACAGCATGGCCGACAATCCAGGTGACTTTAGGGAAGATTGTGGTCTTAGAAAAGAAGAGAAAGGTCTGGAAAATGAGGGCCCACCCCTTATCTGGCACAAACGCGGGAGGCCATCTCACAAGGCCAGAGACCCAGCCCCTGAGCTCCGGGGCTCCGTGCTTTTGGGGGAGCCAGCAGAGGTGAGGTGGAGGCCGGGAAGGACACCTCCTGTCCCAGGGTGTCTGGGCACAGCACCATCCCCGCGGGGGAGGGGAGGGGGGCCCTGCAGGAGAGACCACGACCACGAGCTGGAGTCCCGGGTCCTCCTGGGGGGACGGGAGGGCCCCGGCGCTGGTGACAGAAGGCTCAGGATCCAGGGGGTAAACTCCCCGGGGCCCTTATGGCCCCCGATAGAGCACGTCCAGTCTGGGAGGCTGCAGACTTCGGGGCCTCCATAGGGTTCCCGTGACCAGCAGCAGGCAGGGGCTGCACGTGACTGTTGGGCCGGCCATCCCGGGGCGGGGACGGCACACCAGGGTTGGCTGCCGCCCGTCCGCCCGTCCTGCCCGGCTGCACCACATGCTCTTCCCCACCCTCCCCGGGTCCCAGGCAGCATGCCCCATGGCCTGGCCAAGGGGCGCCCTCCTCCCAGGTTCTGGTAGCCCCACTTCCTCCTCTGGTCCCCTCTGGCCTAGGAGTGAGGATAGTCCTGGGCGCCCCAGCCTCCCGCCACGGCTCTCTGCAAGCAGCGCCGTCATGAAACTCCCTGCACCTCCCCCTGCCCGGCCCCTGACTGACACCTTGCGCTACGTCAGACACACATGGGCGCCACCACAGCCCTGCTGCTCCCAGCACCGCCTCTGAGCAGCACTGGCGCCCCTGTCCCACCACAGAGGTGACCCACCCTGACGTCTGGCTCTGACGTGTGCAGAGAGGGGGCCACGCCTCCACGGGACATCCCACAGGAAGCGTGGACAGAGACCCCCTGAGCCCTGGGCTTTGCTCCTGGCAGACTCACCCCCATCCACATAGAGGGACCAGAAGATGACCCGATAGCCCTTGAGGACGCCGTTGAGGGTGCTGCGTGGGGGCTCCGACCAGGAGATGACAGCCACGTCTGAGGTGATGGACAGGGCCCGGACGTTCTCGGGGGGCTGGCTGGGCACTGCGTGGGCGGGGAGGGACACGAAGGGCCGGGTCAGGAGGTGCAGCCCGAGACCCGCGTCCTCGCCAGAGGAACACGGAAGGGGCTCCTGACAGTGAGTGAGGAGGGTCTGGGCGGGGGAGCGGAGCAAGTGTCCTCTCCTGGCACCGGGTGAACAGAGGTCTTCACCTGGCTCTGGGGAAATGCTGGGGCACCAGGTGATGAGCTCTGGGTGTGAGCCCGTGGGCATTCACCAGCGGGCACCGCAGCCCGCAGAGTCACCTCCGCCAGACCCCGCAGAGCCTGGGAGATCTCCGGGCCAGCCCTGGGTCTTGTCTGATGGCGGCTGTGTTATCTGACCGGGCGGCCTGAGTCCAGGGAGGCGGCTCTCGGGCCCCTTGCGTCCTTACTGACAAGCTGAAGGGAAGGCAAAGAAGGAAGCGGTCCCCTCACCCTGGACAAGAGGGAAAGAGGCTCCACAGACCTTTAGGACTTCTGGGACTATTGCACCTTCGTCCCTTGTCCCTGTACGTGGATATATCAAAGTGTCCTGCATGACGGGAAAGTACTTTCTGAGGCCACTGGAGGTGGTCCGTCCGGCTCTAACCTTCCCCAGCGGAGAGCGACCTTTGAGCCTGACCTAAGTCCGCCCCTCCCCCAGGGGCTTGGCCGGGTGCAGGCCACTCTTTCTGAGCCGGCAGAGGGCAGCGGTGCCACCTCGGCCGGGAGAACTTCGGGGGCCCTTCCTGCTGGCTTCTGAGTTGCTGGGGCCAAAGGGAAAGGCCATGTGCGCTTTGCTCTGGGAGGAGGGAGGAGGGAGGCCCAGGCCGGATGGAAGGTAATTAGATCCCATTGGCCCACAAGAGGCAACTCTAATTTTTATGAGCATTTAAATGATAATACATCATCGTAACGATCCTCTTTGAGAATGATTATTGTTTCATATTACTTAGGTGTAAAAATATAAGCACCATGTAATTAGGGACCCAGTGTAATAAACTAATACAGATCGCCCGTTCGAACAAGATGAAGGTAATATAATTATGGAAAAGACACTATTGCTAAAGCAGGGGCCCTTGAATACCCCAGGAGGAGCGCTAATATTGCCGGGAAAC